>VDFB02137872.1:90589-342056 GCA_007258455.2 Sequoia sempervirens
GTTAATGAATGAATGTTATGTTAATTAATGAATGTTATATGCTACGTAATGGATGAATGAATGAATGAATATGTTAATTAATGAATGTTATATGTTATTAATGGATGAATGAATGAATGTTATATGTTATTAATCGATGAATCAATGATTAATGTTATATGATTGGGTATGGGGAATTGAGAGTGATGTGAGGGGGGGGCGGGGGACGGCCAAATGAGCTTCCACCATCATGTGGTTGGCCTTGTTAAGTAGAGAATATTAAACTAGGATATGAGTTGAGAAACAGATTTCCAAGGGACTTAGCTGAAGCAAAAAAGATAGCATTAACAATTGAGAATAATAGAAAGGCTGTTGGGATAATGAATAAGAGAGATAACCCTAGAGTTCCTCACAAACAATAATTTCAATATAAGCGGAGATACAATGGACATGAATATATAAGGCCAATTTGCATGACAATGCCCTTAATACAATTGCGACGATAAAACCGTAACTGATATCAAAAGAAACCCCGATCGAAGTTGCTGGGAACATATTTCGTGAACTAGTAATTTTTTTGACGAACTTTAGTGTAAACCACACTACTACTTGCCTATTTCGTCGCATATTCGACGAACTTTTGGTGTTCTTTCTACTACTTTTGTATTTCGTCGCTGTTTCGACGAAATTTCCATGTTTCCACGCTAGTGCTTGCCCATTTCATCGAACCGATGACGAACTTCTGGTGCAATTCGTCGGTGGATAGACAAAGTTTTCATCGATATTCCGACAAAATCCCGACGTATTTCACGATGCTGCCGACCGACGATTCTTCGCCGTTATTTCGACGTTTAATTTGTCGTCGGCCTTGCGACGAAAAAATAGCGACGGAAAAATTTTCGCCATTGCGTCGCTCTTCCGACAAAGATTTTTCGAACGACCGACGAACGACCGTCGGAAAATGGTGTCAAATCCTGTAGTGTTATGAAAGATCAGAAAGTTGTACAAGGAGTTTCGAAGAAAATTGAAAACAAACAACGTGAAGAAAGTAAACAGAATCCTGTTCAAAAGGATGTAGTAAAACAATTACACAAAGAAATTCAAAAGATAGAACAATCAGGTAGAAGATAAAAAGAAGAGAACAAAGGGGAAATATCTGAACAAAAGAAAGTGATTAAGATGGAAGGTTCCTCTTTTGATTTTACTCAGGCCTTGTCTCAGGTAAAGATGTATGTCCCACTTCTCGAAATGATGAAAATTAAAGAATACAGGGACAATGCAGTGCAGTTGATAACAAATGAAAGTGGAAAACATGTAAGTTCTGAAAATAAAATTGCTACTAAAAATAAGCAGGATAAAGTAAACATCCCAGAAATTTGCTTGAGTAATGTATGACAAGTCTGCCACAGGTTGATCCTTTCTTTATCACATTACTCATTAATAACAAATTATTAAGGTATTGCATGATAGATTCTGGTGCTGCCATGAATATTATGCCAGTAGGAGTAATGAAACAATTAGGCATGTGGGTGGATACAAATGAAGGAAAATGTTATGCAATGGATAACCGACCTGTTCTTGTGGTTGGTATAATGAAAGATGTAGAAGTCAAGTTAGCTTCTTATCCTCAAGTAGCTTACAATATTGATATAACAGTGATAGAAACTCCTCCCCAATTCGGTATGCTTTTATCAAGACATTGGACAGCTGCTATTGGTGGAAATGTTCAGTTCGACTTATCTTATGCAACAATTCCGGTAAATGGCCAAGAGGTGAAGTTGTATAGGGAGCCGAGAATGAATCAGCTCATTGACTGTGTGCCACAAGATCAAATCAACTATTTTTGTGATGTTGATCTTGGGAGTTTCAATAGACAACCAGCACAGCCTGAATTGACTAATAGTGATCCTATTGAGAAGCATGCTGCAAGGAATCACAATGGTGTGTGGAAAATGTATTTTGATGGAGCTTGCAGCCAAGAAGGCAATGGAGCTGGGATAGTAGTCATTTCACCTGAAGGTACTACATTTAAGTATTCATTCTTGTTAACTTTTGAATGTACCAATAATGTGGCAGAATATGAAGCTCTATTAACTGGACTGAATATAGTAGTTAAGCATAAAATAAAGTTGTTGGCTATTCTAGGAGATTCTGAGTTAGTTATCTCGCAAGTTAAGGTGAAGTATACAGCAAAAAACAAAAGACTAAAGCAATACAGAAATGTTGTGTGGGATACAATTGAGTTGCTTGATGCTTCTCGATTGAGTGGGTAGATAGATCGAAGAATATAATGGCAGATTTTTAGCTAATGTAGCACTGAAGAGAGATGATATTACGCTGGCAGGAGTGTCAAAAATTGAATTCAAAATAAGGCCTGTTGTGCCTGATAATGTATATAGTTGGAAATTTTTTAATGATGGCACTGATCTTTTAAAATTTCTTCACTGTATAGACCAGTATGAAACTCAAGAGATCGACTTCAATGCCTTTGTTGAAGAAGTTGATGGAAAAGAGACAGTATTTGGAAAAGAAATCTTACAGCTCAAAACAAATAAGATTCCTAAAGGCTTGGTGGCATTAGAGAGGGTATATGATGGAAGTGATCAGTATTTAATGAAGCAGACACCAGTTGGAAGGGATGATATTGAAGAAATTAATTTGGGAACTGAGATGGCACCAAAAAAGGTGTACATAGGTAAAAAGATAAGTCCTGCAATTAGAAGAATGTTGATAGAATTGTTGAGAAAGTATAAACATGTGTTTGCTTGGTCTTATGAAGATCTAAAAGCATATAGAGAAGACCTGTTTCAACATGAAATACCATTGAATCCAGATGCTAAACCATTCAGACAAAAGGAAAGGCCTATAAATCCAACTCTAGAACCTAAAATGCAGGAGGAATTGGCGAAGCTCAGAGATGGTGGAATTATTAAGCCAATTAGACATTCAACATGGGTGTCAAATCTGGTCCCTGTCAGAAAGAAAAATGGAGACATTAGATTATGTGTAGATTTTAGAAATCTAAACATAGTCTCCCTTAAAGACAATTATCCTTTGCCTAATATGGAGGCCAAATTGCATAAAGTGACAGGTTGCGAGTTGTTGTCCATGATGGATGAATTTTCAGGGTATAATCAGGTCAAGGTTAAAGAGTCAGAGCAATACAAAACTGCATTCACAACTCCTTGGGGGACGTATGTTTATCTGAGAATGCCATTTGGTCTCACTAATGCAGGGGCGACATTTCAAAGAGCCATGGATGTGGCATTTGCTGATTTGATCAATATTCTCATGGTGGTGTATCAGGATGATCTCACCGCTTACTCCAAGAAGGCTGAGGATCATGTTCATCATTTGGAAAAGGTATTTATAAAATCCCTTGAGTATGGTATTAGCTTAAACCCCAAGAAGTGTAATTTTGCTGTCACAGAGGGTAAGCTTTTGGGGTATATTGTTTCAAAGGAAGGGATTAGGATAGACCCTGAAAGGGTAGAAGTTATTGATAAAATCCTTGTCCCTAAAACTATTAAGGCGACACAGTCATTTTTTGGACAGATTAACTTGGTTAGAAGGTTTGTTTCTAACTTTGCTAAGATTATCAAACCTATATCTAAAATGTTAAAGAAAGGACAAAATATAGAATGGACTGCAGAAGCTTTGGAATCTTTTGCATCTATAAAACGAGCTATCAAGGAGGCTCCTATTCTTAAGTCGCCTGATTTTTCAAAGCCTTTTCAGATTTTTTCATTTGCCTCAATGCACACTGTTGCAGCTGTGATGCTACAAAAGAATGAAGATGGTCATGAGCAGCCTGTATCTTTCTTCAGTAAGTCATTACAGGGTTCTGAACTAAAGTATGATATAATGGAGAAGCAAGAATTTGCACTAGTAAAGGTTGTAAAGGCTTTCAAGCCATACCTGGTTGAAGCAAAATTAATTGCATATGTTCCTCATGCAGCAGTTAAGGATATTCTGACATAGTCTGAAGTAATAGGTAAAAGATGCAAATGGATTAACAAAATCCAAGAATTTGACCTAGAGATTCAAGTTACTAAACTGGTCAGAGGTCAAGGTTTGGCTAAACTGATGGCAGAGGCAAATATTGAAGCAAATTAGATTTGCAATGTAGAAGGAGAAAATGTAATTGCAAGCATCGAGCACACTCAATGGTATACTAATATCATGTATTATCTTAAATACATGAAGTGTCCAGAAGGAATGAATGATAATCAGAGAAGAACGCTGAAGTTGTAGGCATCTAAGTATGTTTTTATGGATGGGGATTTATTTTGGAAAAAAAGGGATGGTGTATTATTGTTGTGTCTGGATGAATTTCAATCTAAACGTGTTTTGATTGAAATGCATGAAGGAGTGTGTGGAGGACATTACTCAGCAAAGACAACAGCGCATAAAATTCTCAGGGCAGGGTATTATTGGCCTAGGATTTTTAATGATTCCTTTGCATATGTGAGAAAATGTGAAGCTTTCCAGAAGTTCTCTGGAAAATTGAAATATTAGGGAGCTTTGCCACTTTGACCTTTGCAGGCTAATGCACCTTTTCATCAATGGGGAATTGATTTCATTTGAGAAATACAAGAAAAATCAAGTGGTGGACATAGGTGGATATTGGTGGCCACTGATTACTTTACCAAATGGGTAGAGGCCATTCCAACTAAACAAGCTACAAGTAAGGTGGTGACATAGTTCCTGATGGATAATGTCATTACCAGATTTGGTACGCCATTGAGGTTGATCACTGATAATGGGATGTGTTTTAGATCAGATGAATTCAGAGGCTTCTGTAGCACATATGGTATTGCCATCTCTTATGCAACTCCTTATCATCCATAGGCTAATGGACAAGCAAAATCTAGCAGTAAGAGTCTTCTAAAGATTATAAGAAGGATGCTAGGTCAGAACAAGAAGGCTTGGGATTCAAAATTAAGATTGGCTATATGGGCTGATAGAATTACAGTGAAGAAGGCAATTGGGAAGTCCCCATATGAGTTAGTGTATGGAGCCCAAGCCAGGATGCCTTTGCAGAACTTGTTACCTATTTACAAGTTTGTTCTTCAGGAAGATTTGGATATTCCTGAACCCATGGAGGAAAGAATGGAGCAGTTAGCTGAACTGGATGAAATGAGGAGAGTGGCTCAAAATCAAAATATAAAATTGCAGTCGCAGATGAAATATTTATTTGACAAAAGGGAAAAGGATAGGAAATTTGGAGAGAGTGATCTGGTGCTGATGTGGAATGCAAGGTGCCAGGAAAAGGGAAAACATGGGAAGTTTGAAGCCTTATGGCTAGGACCTTTTGTGGTGATTGGAAAGAAAGGCGAAGACTCATACTATTTGTAGAATATGGCTGGTGAGGATCAGGAATTGCCTGTACATGGGAAATTTCTGAAACATTTTTTCTCCTGAAGTAACACAGAGGATTAAGGATTGCCAGTGCATGGAAAATTCTTGATGATCCTCTTTGAAATTATTTTCCATGCACAGTAGTTTAGGGAATAAAAGGAACATGATTTGCAAGTACATGGACAATCCTGATTTTCCTTCTTTTGAAATAAATTTTTCCATGTACAGTAGTATAGGGTCTCATTCATTGCCATTGCCATTTGTTCAATTTTGCTCACATGTTCCATCATTTTGAGTTTGGTTTGCTCACCCAGAAATCTGAATCCTTGCAATGATCTCACTATCATTCATCCCTAGATGGAGCCATTGTTAGAACTGTAAATTTTTTAACTTTTTACAGTATATCGCATCCAAGAGTTCCAACACTGAGTCCTCATCATAGGCATAAAAGTCCCTCTTTGTATTGTCTTGCTTATTTGCTATCATAAAATCCATTGAATCCATTAATTCCTTCATATTTCATTAAAAGACCCAAATCGGCAAGACATTGTAAAAATCCCCCTGACCTGATTTTTCACTAATATATGTTTGTTGCAGACTATCGACAGAACAATTTTCTTGTTTCGGTGACAAAAGGAGTCATTTCAGAAAAGGGAATCATTGTCAGAGTGAAGTCATAGCGAATACATTGTGTTTCGCCGACCAGTGCATGTAGAAATGTATTGATCAAGCTAAAGGTGTTCCGGAGAATGTCTTGGCGAAGAATTCTTCTTGCCAATAGGCATCTAGAAAAATATATATCGGCATATGTTGGGGCATTGGTGTAATGTTAGGGCGAAGACAATATGTCATACCGACTAATGCATAAAGGGGTCGTTTCGGCCAGACTGATTGGTATCGGCATGAACTCATAACGAAGTCATTTTGTCTTACCGACTGGTTTGCAAATAAATGTCTTGGTAAGGCTTATGTGCATCAGGGAAGGTCTTAGCGAAGTGGTCATTGTTTGGCCTAATCAAGTTCAAGGGTATTCAAAAGGGTTATCGGTGAAAAGCTATAGAGTCTTGCCGAGTTAAATCTTATGCTGATGGAGATGTGCATCTCTAGGAAAAGAAGTCTTCGGTATGAGCTTCACCGAGGTTTGAAAGATATACCGATAGAATATTTCAGGGTGAGTCTTGCCGATAGGAGTAATCTGGAGGAGTGATTTCGATAAGAAATTTGTTTTCGATATGAGTCTTCCCGAAGGTTCATTGTCTTGTCGAAGGTATTGTTTTATTGGTTGGGTTTATTTCTTTGGTGAGAAACTTGGTGGACACGCCGAAATGAGAATTCATTGGTGAAAGGGTGATTTTGTTTTAGCGAATGGAAAATACATTGAAGAGTACATATCGGTAAGACGCAAAGGTATCTACATAAAATCTCCCCGACTTTGAAAGTCTCAGCGAAGCGGGTGAAATGAAGATTGCATCGGCAAGAGTATAAATTCGTCTTGGTGATCCAAGGAAAATGTAGACTTTCGGTGAAGCAGGATGAAGTCTGCGAGACGTCTCCCTGACATTTGCAGGTTACAGCGAAGAGTATAAAGATAAAGGATTTCAGTCGGTGTGAGAACATTAATGTCTCAGCGACTGGAAAATGCTTTGAAGAATGCATATTGGTTTGGCACCATGAAGTCTATGTAATATCTCCCCGACTTGAAATTGTCACAGTGACATGAAAAATAGAAGCAATAGCCATCAAGTTGATATCAGGTGTCGGTAAGACCGCAGAGTGTCTTGGCGAATGGTGAAATAAACGTTGAAAAGGGATTTTGCCCCAGATTTGAAATTTTCTCATCGATAGGACACTTGATGTGACAGTGCCAGTTTCAAAGGAGGTTTCATTCGTGCTTCATTAATGGTGCGATGGGATAAAACAGTAATGACAGTAGTGTTTTAATCAATTCCTCATTTCCGAATTGATTGCTGGTGAATTGGCATGCTGAATAGAGAACCGAGCTATTTTTTTAGTTTGAGGAAGCTCGAGCAGAGTATTGTAAGTAATTGCTTCTTTGTTTTTCAAATTTTGATTCTGTAAGCTTGAAAATGAAGTCTTCTGGTTCTGGAAAGGGTAAGGGTAGAAAGCTTGGTGAGAGTAGTCAGTTGAAGGGAAAGAAACAAAAGACTGATACGAATCATGGATAAATTTCATGAGTTGGCTCAAAGTGATGAAGCTAGCAGTTCTGCACTTGAAGCTTCAAATCATATAATCAATCGCCATCGAAATTTCTATGATGAATTGCAAGGGGATGAACAGGGGTTAATTGCAACTGCTAAGAAAACTGTAATTACATTTTATGATGATAATGGGGATTTGAAAGAGGCCACCAGATGGAAAAATGAATGTGAGTCAATGCTGAATGAAATCATGAAGACAACTTCTGCAGAGGATACAACATTGGAAGAAGTGAGCAAGCAAAATGAGGAAATGGTCAAGATGGAAGTTACGATCCGGAATGTTGTTGGAGATGCAGACACATATGAGTGCTAGGATTATTTGGACCACCTCAATAAGACTCACTTATGGCTAAATAGAGCCTAGTTATTCTCTATCTTTTGTTTTATTATATGTATTTTCTATTTCTGAAAGGATGCGTCCTTTTGTATTCTCAATGTATAAATGTCCATTTTGAAAGCATTGTGCGGGTGATAGGTAGAATAGGATAGAGAATAGAAAATACGGTGGAACACCATGTTTCATAGGGATGAGACTCTGATGTATGTTTTGAAGCTATGGATAAATCAATGAAAATCATCTGATTTGCTGGCATATTCTAGTGTCGATTGTTGTGTTGTGCCTATTGAAAGAATTATTTAAGTTGTCTCTAAGATTGATGTTGCTTGGTTATTTAGATCAACATAACATTTTTATGTCTGGTTTATCAATACGTATTTTTTGTATCTGTGTGATTGGTTGATAGGTTCTTTCAAGGAAGGATTAAATCCTTTTGATTAATCACAGTAATCAGGGAATTTCATTTAGATTAGTAAGAAGAACTTAATAATCACAATCTTGCATGTTTATACTAGTTATAAACAAAATATGCCAAACAATTTGAATAACCTCCAGAAATAATTCAGTTGTTTAAGGTTTCATTTGACTCTGTATATTATATAAGGCACTGGTCTCATCGTTTCCATCATTTTGTTTCATTCATACTTTTTTTACATCTATTCACTGAGCATATTAGGGTTTAGTTTTGAATATTGGTATACAATATATACTAGATTTGTTTTATTTGTCCATTCTAATTTTCCATCGTGGACAAATTCATGACATGAAGATAAGATTAATAGTCAAGTCCGCTTCATTTGTTATAGGTACACCTGCCTAGGTCTAGCAACACCTGGAGAGTAGAAGGTTTAATTGTTTTAAACTTTGTTCTGTTACCCTAAAACTTTGTGAAAGCTTGGCAACCTTTCGTGGTTCAAACCTGCATTTTTGAGAGCTAACAGGGGGTTTGGGGGAAGCACCCCCAAGATCAGGTCAAGGGGGTAGCTCCTATGACGCACTCCCTGTCGCGATACAAGGTGGGGTCGAGGGGCAACGCCTCTGAAACCTCAACCAACTTTTATTATTTTATAAAGGCGTCAGGAATTATTTTTTCTATTGGACGACATAAAAAACCCCTATTTTGTAACCAACATAAGTCTTGATAAAATGACTAAGGGTTAGGGTTTTCGTTGATATTTGTATTGTAGCATTTGTAGCAGTATTGAGTTGCAAGGATTGTTGGTTGCAATTGGTTTGATTTGCTGGATAATAATATTGGACTCTCTATTGGTGGATGTAGCCCAAGTTTGGGTGAACCATATTAAAAATTGTCTCTCACTATTAGTATTTCCATGTTTTTCATTCCTTTGTTTAATCTTTATTTGCATTTAATTGATATTTTCTGCATACAATTCCTAACATTTCCCACATTATTAAACCACCATAACTTAATTATATTTTCATCACAAATATATAAATATCCTTCGTAACACAAGTCTAATTTTCTCTAGTAGGATTAGGCATAAGCCTACTAAGAACTTCCACTACTTGGGTAATATTTGATCTTGTACAAAGTATTGTATACTTTAGTTTACCAACAACACTAGCATAAGGAATATCATATATATCCTCAAAATCATAATTTATCCCAAAATAAATATCCAATGAATTCTTAATTCCTAAAGATAAACGAGTTCATTGGTTTACAATCATACATAACAAACCACCACTAATTAGTGTCAACATACTTACTATGACTAAGCCATAGAGTTTTGTGAAATTTATCCCAATTGATTTCATTCCCAAAATAAAGTTTTGTTACCCCTAAATCCATCATTTCAAATACACAAAAAAGTTATTTTTAAGGTCCATAATCATTATCTTGTTGTTACCAACTATGCATGAAAGATATAAAATAAAACTATAGAGCAATGCATAAACAAATATCGTATTTTACACCTAGCTGCAACTCCATTAGAGAAAATAAAATATAAAGTAAATAATAAGAGCTCAAGAAACTCTTTTATTGATACTCTCTCAATATCATAGATGTTATCGAGACTTGTTTATGTAGAGGATGAATGTAGTTGCTTAATAATTCCAACATAATAACCTTGCTTTACATCCAATTCATACTCTTGGAAATGGCCTAAGGAATAGGAGATGTGTAGCTTTAATGAGAATAAATGGAAGGTTGAGATTGACTTATAATGGGTGGCTATTATTGAATGATAAATTTTGAATTTGAATTTGAGAGGGAGGAGAAATTAAATGCTAATATTTGGTGTATGGAGCGTTGAGATTATAAGTTGATTCAGATTTGGATAGAAGAGTAGTTGAAAATAAATTGTTGGAATTTACTTGATTGATTTGATGGATAGGATTTAGGATTAAATCTATTTAAGATTGATTATTTGTATTTAAAAATAAATTTTAATTAGTTGGTAGTTGGAATTTGATGGCTAGGATTGATTTAATGATTTTGATAGCTTGGATTAAATATTGATTGC
The DNA here is from genome assembly GCA_007258455.2 of Sequoia sempervirens. Taxonomy (NCBI): domain Eukaryota; kingdom Viridiplantae; phylum Streptophyta; class Pinopsida; order Cupressales; family Cupressaceae; genus Sequoia; species Sequoia sempervirens. The sequence goes on from VDFB02137872.1 coordinate 100,975, forward strand.
ATTTGGTATTTTAGGAATTTTTAATTAGATAAATAAATGATGTGGGTTTTGAATGTGTTTTTTTTTTTTTAAATGAAGAGGATATGGTGAATATTATCTTAGTTTATTTGCATAATTAGTTGATAGGAGAAACCTAATTATTTAAATTATTTATTAATTAATCAGTGGTATAAGATAATGATGGGAATTGGTTAAGGATGAATTTTGTGTGCCAACACCAATAAGCATGTCATTTAAATACACGGAAATGATTATGAGTTGATCATAAATACATTTAATATAAACATGCAATGATAAGATCATTGCTTCTAACATAATCCAACATCAATGCAAAAGAATCATACTTCTAATACCACCTTCAATGTGATTGCTTTAAATCATACAACGGCCACATGCTTTATTTTGGAAACCAAATATCATTTTCCCTTTATCTTAAACCATTTGGCTATTGCATATGAGTTTCCTCTTCAAGAGCTCAATGTAGGAAAGTAGCATTTACATCCATGTTTTATACTTCAAAAATAAAAAACAATAATAATAGATAATAGGAATCTAATGAAAATTATTTTTGTGAAATGAATGATTTTTTTTTTAATCAATACCCTCTCTTTTAGAATATCCCTCAGCCAATTTAGCCATCAATTCAGCTTAGTACATATCTAACTTATCATCTACTCTGAATTTCTTCTTGAATACTCACTTGCAACTAATAGGCTTCCTTCCCTTATAAAAACTCACAAAATCCTAAGTGTCACATCTATCCACCACCATCATCTCCTCTTGCATTGCCTCCATATATCAGTTTATTATCAATACATGTCATAAAGAAAATATAGATTTTTTTGGCAGAATATACTTTTTAACTAAGTTTTGATGTCTCATAGATCATCTCAAGGGTAAAGTAAGGGAATTTTCCTATACCTTTGCATGATTAACCTACTCATAACTCTCACATGAATCCTCTTCTTACTTTCCATCCTTTAATCCATCATTATATTCGTGAACATGTGCATCTTCCCGCTTCTCAACCTTAGTATCAAAATGGATTATTTTATTTCCTTCCTTTTCTTTTGGCTACACTTTATTTAAAAATACTCAAAGAGCCTTTAAAATCACATCCTTAGAATAATTAATTTTCAAGGTTACAGGAATCCAAAGCTTTTAACCTTTTAAATTTTTAACATATCAATGAAGATGTATTTCTTTGATTTTATATCCAATGTAGATCAATTTTCCTTAGGTACGTGAAAAAAATCCTCACAAAAAATACCTTTAGATGTGAAATAAAATATTTCTTACATTTCCACTTTTCACAAGGAGCATTCCCTACAAGAGTTGAAAAAGGAGATTAATTAATCAAGTAACAAGTAGTACTAATAGCCTCTACCCAAAAGTATCAATCTAATTGTATGCCCCTCATTATATTTATAGCTCTTGTCATCAAGGTTAGTTCATCCTCTTTGCAACCCCATCCTACATAGGCATATAAGTTGTACTGTTCTACTAAAAAATATTTGTATGTCTAAGAAATCGATCAAACTCCTTGATTAAATACTCACCACTATTTTCAAATATAAACTCTATTTTCTTACCCATTTGTTTCTCTACAAGTGCCTTATATTCTTTAAATTTGGAGAAGAAATTTTATTTAAAATACATAAAATAAACCTACTGATTTAAATTTAGGAAAAGAACAAAGCAACAAGATTCATCTATCTTCCTAATCAATTTTAACATCTACCAAACCTCAGTAAATCATAATTAAATTAAAAGAATTCAAAATTTTGCAATAGGGTCACCTTATTTTATTTTAAACAATATAATAGTCTTATGAGATATAGATAATTAGTAAGACTTTTAATTTGATAAATATTATTTGGCATTTTCCACTTAATGTAAATGTAATAGCCTCCTCCAAGACATTCAAGAGGATGGAATCTATAAGAGACAATTAAATGGTTACTCATACCTTCTTGTAAAAAGTAATCCGATATTCATTAGACATTCCATAAAAAATTCCTTTATTTCTACTAGTCTCCATTAATCCCTTTCTTCTAGGAAATTCTCTATCATTAAATTCCATAAATCATACCCAAAACCATTGAACTTCTCAATTTCTAAATGGGAAGTAGATACTATGGATAAAACCACAATTATATCTACAAATCCTACTAGTTAACTAATCCCATAAGAAAAAAAATCTCACAACACTTATAGAAAGACAATCCTCTCTAATCACAATTATAGGCTCTCATAACAAATATTTGTTAAATAGGTGAATAAATTCAATGATAGCATAAAATTAAGTGTTATAATCTAATTTCTAGATCATGGGATAAACCATTATAAACCTAAAATAGAACTTAGAGAAGCATGTAGGAATTTAAAAAACCAAATTAAAATCAACAAGAACATGTACATCCATAAATACATATCACCAAAATGTTTGTGGAGAAACCCTTTCAAGAAAAATTCACAATAAAAAAGAAGACAAGTTTTTATTAATCTAATAGAAGATCTACATCAATATATCCAACCTCCTCCCTCCACTTTGATACTATTATAGCAATGTCATAGTTCTCAACTTAAAAAAGACCCATAAAAAACTAAGGTGTATAATATTTAGAGAACTAAATGGGGGAAACCATAAATGGATTCCCAAAACCAAAATCCATGGTATGGGAAATGCAGAAGAGAAAATCTAAACTAAGAATGCAAATGTAAACTAATAGTAGAAACCTAAAATAGAACTTAGAGAAGCATATCGAAACTCATCAATGGAGGGAAATGCATTAGGTGTCAATGTAGTAAACTCTACCTCAATTTGTAATGCCTAAAACTCATTGAATATACTAAAAAACTCCTTATAATTATCCATATTTTCTCAAGTGCCCTATAAGACTCTATGTAAAACAACATCTTGTCTGAAACATGAAATGCAATAAGACCCATGGATGCATCCATCTTATTTTTACAATCAAATATCTTATATTCCCATGTAAACTTAGATACAACATCATATAGTCTAGACCAGAGTCCCTTGTACATGATTAACATGGTCATCTAAGGTTTTCATGTGTGATAATGATGTAGTGTAAGGTCCTTAAGAGAAGAGGTTTCATCCATGTGTATTTGGCTTTGAGTTTTGACAAGTGAATATATATTATTTTTAAGTGTTTTCTTATATTTATAGGTATTGTAGGATGGAAATTTACCCCTACTACAAGAAAAACCAAAACCTTTCACAAATTTGACAATTAAAAAGAAATAAAAAATTTAATTCATATTTGATCTTTGTGTGCTTGGTAAAAAATTATAAAATAAGGTCTAAGAACTATGTATAGCATTAAACCAACTTTCCAACATTGCAAGAATCATGAAAAAGGATATCCAAGCCAAAATTTATGAGCCTAGAAGTGAAAATAGATAGATTTGACTTCAATAGGCAAAAAACTTACCCAAAAAATGAAAAAACACTAGCACCACTAGAAGGTTCTCAAAACTAGCTTTTTGACAGTATCATGTTTGTAAAATTTTGTCACCATATATAAAAGTTATAGTGATTTCCATAAAACTATTCTTTTAGGACTCAAAGAACAAAATAAGTCCTATGTAGGCACTTGGTTTCCCACTTGACCATACATTGAAATTTTGGGGGTTGGTGGGTCAATAGCAAGGTCTTGGGCACCCATGTGACTAGTAGTCAAGACCATGGGGGCTAGCGTGCAAAAGTAAAAAAATATTTTTTATTTTAAAGATTAAAAATTCAATAAAATATTTCTATAGCTTTTGGGCATGAAAATCTAGGTGGCTCAAAAATTGAGATGACACAAAATTGAGATAGCTCAAAAATCAAGATAAATTTAGAAAATAGTCACACAAAGATTGAGGTGGTCATACAATTGTACAAAAAAGTAAAAAAAATTAAAACCCTAAAAAAGTTTCCTAATCCAAAACCTATTGTGCCTTATGCGTAAAAAATATTGGTTTTTATATCTTTTGAGTGCAACCATGAGGAGTGTTTTTCTCTAAGACTATTCAAATTCTCAAGGTTGAATATCTTAGAAAAAGGGCAAGCAATTGCAAATCTAGAGATCTAACACCATGTTGGAGTTTATTCTTCAACCCTATAGCTCTCAGAAGTCACCTACAATCAAATGCCTATCACAAAAAGAGAAAAAAAATGCATTTATTGTAATAGCCTAAGAGTTATGTTGATGAAAGAAAAGCATGAACAATGATACACTATACAATGAATTACCTTTGATAAAGGATAAATAAACTCTGAGTGAAACCCTAAGTGAATATTAACTAACATCATGGCATGTGTCTTAATTCTATGACTTGAGAAAAAATTAACATGACCTTCATAATAATGTTAGTAAAAAAGGGAACCTAATAATTAAATAGTTAATTAGGAATTACCTTTTTACTCTAGCACAAAGTAGATAAAATCAAAGGATGGATGAGCACAAAGAAAACAACCAAAGGAAAATTAAAGTCTAGTTCTAGTAGAAGCACATGGGAAAGGAAAAAGGTATTTGCATAATGATGAGTGCATGGAACTAGCAACACAGCGGGTATCAAACTATAAATCATTTTCAAAGACACCGTTCTAGCAAATCAAGGAGAGTCACATGCAAGAAGGTAGAGTAATACACAAAAAATGAGCTCAAAATGAAAAATCTCTATTTTATTGCAGGTAGCCATGGATCACTAGTCATAGGTGCCTAGGCAAAGAAGTGTGTTGCATTGAGGTAGCATTAGATAAGGACTCAAAATTAGGGGAACTTGAAATAATGGTGAATGTAGAGAATCCTATACCTAACAAGGAAGAGAAAGAAGAGTGATTGGAGACATACATTTGACCAATTTAAAAGGAGCAAAATAAATACATGAATTCTTTATATGAGGATGCAACAACTCCAGTCCAAGAAGTAGAAAGAGTAAGGAACACAATTCTTGGTACAAAGTATACAAATCCTTTATTTGAATTTGAAATTATAACAGTTGGGAAAAAATAAAAGAAATTCATGAAGTGTGGTGTTTGTCTTCTTTGAATATATGCTGGACTTTTTTCATGTATTTTTACATTTCTTTGATTTGAATATATCAATTAAGTATAGATAAACTAAAATTGAATAGTACTTATTGGAAAAATATTAGTTGTACAATATTCATTTATGGTGCGATGTGAGATATATATTATAAAGAACATACATGTCATTTACAAACTATTGTATTGTTGTGAAATTTTTAAAAAATGTGAGACAAAAAAATAAGAATTAATGGATCTAGTTTATAACTTAAGATTAGGTAAATATAATTATCCTTCTACAACTTTTTGTTAAAAAACACAAACCATAAATTGCAAATTTAAAATGTAGTTCTATATAAGGGAGTTTGTAGTTCTATATAAGGGAGTTTGTAGTAGGGCAAAATGCAGAGAGGACGTTGGGGCAAGTGCCAGACATGAATGCGGCTCTGCAAGAGGACCAAGGGGAGAATTCGGTTCAAGGTCCCTATAGGGGTGTAGGAAATCTCTAAGGCATACTACTCAAGATAACACAAGAGTTTTTTGTTGTTTTATTTTATACTGCTATGCTCCTGTGCGTGCGAATTTGGAAGAATTGTCAAGATGGTATAATATATCCCTTTTGTTTTGCTTCTATGTCACATGAATGGAGGGGCTGAATTTGTTAAAGCGACTTATCTGTTGGTTCTTCGCAACCCATATCATATGAGTAGTTGGGGTTTGAATGGTTTTGATTATAGGGGTCTGAATTTTGTGCTTCAAACTATCATATGGGCTATGTTTTCAGACTTTTTGGAAGATTGTAAGCAATGTAAAATCTGGCTATGAAGAGCCTTGGATATTGATACATAATTATTATTTTTTATATAAATATGAGCAGTATGCTCTTTGGCTAAAAAAAAACTATTATTATACAATTTTATAGCATAATTGTGCACATAAATATACTTCATATTAAGAATATCACTTATAATTATCATTGAGTGACTGATAAATACAAATATTAATAAACCCATTAGTCAGATGTAAAATGGAATCACTCATTGCCAAAAACAAGAAAATGCAGTGTCAAGTTTATAAGCCAATAATATTAGTGTGTATCTACCATCCAATGGTACTTATAGGTTAGTGTTATTTTTGTTTGGTCATTAAGTATAAAATTAAATTAAATTCCTTGACCAGGTATGAATCCATTAGGTCTTTTTAATTAAAGATCAACATTTGGTTTAAATATATGATCTCTTATAATATTGTTCAAATATTGCTTCTAGAGTAGATTACGTTAGAATTTTTGCATCAACGTTTAGAAAAAAACAACAAAAAGAAAAAAATGATTTAAAAATATTAAACTTTGCCATAAACTATAAAATTATTATTATCTATTATCTCTGTTATATAAAAACAAAGATATATAATCCAATTATTTAGAAAATATTAAACTTTTTCATGCACTATAAAAAGTGCCCTTTGCCTATAATTTTGAAAAACTGACTAGAAGGCTCATTTGCATGCTTAATCTTTAAGCCTTAAGGGCTGAGAAACAGGATAAGCAAAATGCACATTCTGCTGTATATTAGCAAGTTAAAAATGCTCTTGGATGCAACAGAGATTGTGAAAAACAATCTAATTTATTCATACTTCATGACAAAGTACAATGTAGAACTGCAACTGTTTTCTCCAACGACAGTTGAAAAAGCAACGACCTTTGCTGCACCAACAGCAACAACAGTAAGAGGCAAATCAATAATTCCATAGGAAACAAAACAGAGAAAGAGAAGAGATATGTCATCCAATACAATACCTTAGCAATCACAATGCATATTATGTGAGATGAATGCTTTGAGTAATTACAATGGCAAACATCAAGATGGAGCTTCTCCATTGCCATGATCAGATTTGTCATGAATCTGGGCCTCACAATGTTGCTGCTGATGTCAATGGTTACCTCCCCTGTGATCTTATCAGAGCTTACATGAATATACAAGTTGTTTGCATCGAAGGAGAAACAATCTTGCAGTGATTTAAGCAAGTTCTGGTTAACATAATTCCTTGCAGGGACTGAAGAGTTGTGTTGATATTTCATCTGGTTTTCCAGGCTGAACAGGGTGCCCTGCATCTCCTTCACCAAATCAATTGCATCATCCACAATGGTCGCCCTGTCACGCTGTAATAGTAATGATAACAGATTTAGATTACAGAGCAAAGTGTGATCATAGAGTATGATCTGAAATATTGATGAAAGATAAAGTTTACATGGTGAATTAATATTATGAATGGTTTAAAATAGATTTCCAACATATTTCAAAAAAACATGTTAACAACATAATATATTTCTACATTCTTGGGGGCCAGATTGGTTGGATGACGCTGAGTTTTCTGTCAGGATGTAATTTAGGTTTGAATTCCCAATGCCATGGTCTAGTTGACATGGTAGATACTGTTTGTCTTATGACCTAATTGACATGGTAGGTACAGTTTATCTCGTCACCCAACTAACCAACAGATAGAAGATACAAGAAAACTAAAATAGTACATAGTAAATGAAATTTTCTGAATTCAACTGTGTCTAGTTATTTGTATCAACGTTTCAAATCACACTCAGTGATTCATCATCAGGAAGAGGAAAATAATCAGTGAGTGTGATTCAAAACGTCATACAAATAAACAAACACAGTTGAATCCAGAAATTTTCATTTACTATATCTCGTAGACTGTGTTCCTAAAATAATACAATTTATCCAATCATCCAATTAACCAAGTAGAAGATTATAGTAAAGCTCAGATGCCCAATTCCCTTCATATTGAAAAACTTAATTATTACCCTTTTTACTGCAAATGTACTAAAATTAAGCCCTGTTCTTTAGGCCTCCTGGTTAGTTCTAATAAACCAGTAAAGCTATCACAAGATTATTGAAGAAAATGCTTAACTTTGGATTTTTGAGGAAGAAACGTTTCAAGCGTTGCAAACTTGTCGCTCATATCATCTCTTCGCTGGCGCTCTCTGAGAATGTGACTTGCGCCCTCTGCTGGACCTCTGTTTCTTTTCCACCTCATTTCATTCTTCCCCCTCCCTGTACGTTTTAAACCTCTGTTATCCCTGCCATCCTTATACTCGCAGTGAAAAACCTCATCACACAAACCAGTGCACACATCCCTCACTCCATTATCAGAGTTGATATTAGAGAGAAATGAGCTGGGCTGTTTGCACAAATAGCCATCACAAGACCCCGCCTTGTTTAACTCCGCCATTAGCAAACAAGCAATTTTACAGTGCACGATTTAATATCATGACTTGCCGGGAGAATTCATGGAAATTGAAATCAAATAGCTTCACATACCAGAGAACCGAAACATCAGATTTTCATACGGAGATCGGCAATGCAGGCAGACAAGCACTGAATGTCGGCGCAATTGGTGGAGAGAAAGTATGATATTAGGGATGTACAGGGCGGCTGCTTTTGACGGGGCCTGCACAAATGCCAAACACCCTGAACAGAATAATCTAATTTAACGCCCAAATTCTGTACAGAAAGCGGCTCGCAGCAGCAATCCGGGATGTGGATGCCAGGGCCTGAATTTGCCGTTTCTAGAAGATTATTATATTAAATTTATATATAGTTTTTTAAAATATAAATATTTTATTATTTATTTAAATAAATAATAATTATTAAATATTTAATTGACAGGTAAGATCAACCGTCAAATTTAAGGCATGTGTCTTAAACGACTTTTTGCATTCTGATTATGGATCATGGAGTATGATAGGAAACGTTATGTAAAAAAGTGTACACATTTTCAATCCAGAAATCTAGCACACTATTGTCATGGACTATGGAAACTTTATGCTTTTAATATATTTAGTATATTATATAAATAATGCATATTTTTATTAAATATTTAATTGACAAGATAGATCAACCGTCAAATTTAAGGCACGTGTTCTAAACGACTTTTTGCATTTTGACAATAGATCATGGAGTATGATTCGAAACGAATGTTGATGTAAAAAATTGTACACATTTTCAATCCACATATCTCACCACACTATTGTCATGTACTATGGAAACTTCATTTTTAATATATTTAGTCTACTATATAAATAATGCATGTTTTTATTATAAAAATACTTTGTAGTTTATTAAAAAAATCATCACATGATTTTTATGGAAATAGCCATATTACATAAACCACAAGTTCATGTGTCGAATTTAGTACTTCTAGGGGTTTGAACCTACCATCATCATCATCAATTGTGCTCAAACAATTGAACTAGAACCCTGTGGTATTTTTTAATTTTTATTTTGATAATAAATTATGAAGTATAATTTTAAATAAATATTAATAATAAAAAATACTACAAATTAATACACTTATGCTCGTCTAAGATGTTCAAGTGTTTTATTTTTCTAATGTTAAGTACTAAATTTCTTTGATACATGCATCATATAGAATTCTATAATAGATCAGTAAATATAAATTTTATGGGTTTTATCTCAATTTATAAGCTTAAGGATTACACAACTAATTATCTATTTATAATGATGAAAATTTCAAATCTTGTTCTTTTTTCTTAAAGTTTGGTTTCACTTTAATTTGGTTTTTTATACAATAATAAATCTATAAGTAGTGGGTAAGTGCAAAAAGATGGGGGACATACAAGACATAATGTGAGAACGTTATAATGTATTTGCGCAATGCAAAACATAAAAAAAATTAGAAAAAGAGGTTGAACTCATTTGAACTATCTCTCACCTACAAAACAATAGACAAAATCCATCCAAGAGCAGACTCATGTAGTGAAGTCACCAAATCACCATCAATTCATTGCCAAAATGCTGCCACAACATCCCTAAGGTTGAGGAGGTAAGTTTTGTTAGTTTTCTAGTGTAAAAATTTGATTAAATAGCAAGATAGAAATAGTTTTGAATGAGTTTTATTTAATATTCAAGAATTGAAAATCTCACAGTAGTTCATGAAAACCCTCATTCACCAATTCATGAAAACCATGGTGAAGAACAACTATAGCAAACCCCTCCGACAATGCCTTGACATCCTCCCAGGACATAAGAAAACATCTTAGGGAAAGTAGAAAAGAACAAGAAAAAACTTGAAACAATAATTGAGAAGTTGAGAGATTTGAGTGGAACAACCTCCTATCAATCTACTCTTGTCACTTCATTGGAATTTATCATCTCACATAGATTTCGTGAGTGACCAAATTAACACCTTGTCAAACAAGAGGGAAGAAACAAGACAATTTTATTTTAAAAACTTATCCTATGAACAAATAAAATAAAATAAAATGTTGAAATCCAACTTGTGTGCATTTTTTATGGACACATGAACCAATGAACCCCTACATGGCACTTCTAGGAGGTTCCCTATCCATTAGTGCCAACTCCAAGGGATAAAGAATATTTTTTTGGGACAGGTGGTGGATGATTTTTGACCATCCTCCATGCAACAACAATGAGGTCTTGTAGTACTTTTTGAGGAAACTCTATTGCAGGTTTGTCCTTAATGAGATCCCAAACTACTTCAACATGCAAGAGTTTCAGGGTAGAGATATGGACAAAACATGCCCAAAACCAAGCACGAAGACCCCTTGCTAGGCTAGACATTAAGCATGTCATGGTCCCTTTCATTGTGAAGGCGAGTGTTGAGGTTAAGACCCTATAGTCCATCAACTTGCTCACTTAGATCCTTTTACAACACAATAGGCCTCTAGCACATGTTAATGAGGGTGAGTCTTCTAGGTCTCAATGTTTACCTCACACATGTCAAAATTGTGAGTCTCTTTGTGACTATGGGTATGAGGAAAATTAGGGTGCATGTGGCTAGTAGTAGGGCACATCAATATTAGATTAGGTAGTGTTCGAAGATGAGATGCTAGATAAAACATTTGACATTGATAGATATGTAAATTTGAACAAGGTTGAAATCGCTTTACTATATTTCATTTTGAAATGTAAGATTAATTTTAAATTATTAAATTGATTGTAAAAAATATTCAAGGTCAAAGTGTTCACCCTATGTTTGATGGCCCTTCAGATTCCCATTACATGACAATGTCAAGTCCATATGTATGTAATTAATAAATAAATACTAAATATAGTGCATGTAAATATTTTTAGCTTATATGAATGATAATCTTAAAATTCACATTGGATGTTGAGTAGGTGGATGTTGGGCCTTCGACATTAGAACATATCAATCAGAGTGACCAAACATCTTTCACTAAGGTAAGCTTGACTATTTTTAATTATTATGTGTTGTAAAATAATGTTAGGAGGATTTTGGTAATTTAATAACGATGTTTCATTTTTAGCTATTGACATCATACAAGACTCCTCTTTGTATCTGTAGGACAGTAAAGATGGGTGTTGCCACAATAGTATTATCTTCAATGCCTTTGACAAAGGTACAAGATAGATTAGTAAAATTCATATTTTGTTTGTTGTTTTATCCCACATCTGTTAGTGCAAATTTGAATCATATTCATTTGTAGTTTAATTTGATTCTTGATGCTTGTCATAGGAGGTCAAATTTTCAATTTGTGTTCCTTAGATAGATGAAGAGAGGCGACAATTTCTTGAGATAGATTATTGGTTCGTGGTAACTGATTATTTCATTATATATCATTCTATTTTTATTTTTTTAATATATTAATTTGTTTATTTTTTTATTGTATTTGTTGGAGATCTAAAAATTTATGAGAGGAGGTCCAGTCACTAAGTTTGAAAGCAACCATCATTGCTTGCCTCTCCATCCACTAGATAGTCAAAGGCAGCTCATGATCTCTTCCCCTCCCCTTGAGAGAAGTGATTACATTAGGACTTTTTTGTATTCTTGTATGGAAATTTTGTATATATATTTTTGTATTACAGATATGTGACATTATACACCTATATGGCTTTCTTGTACATATGTTGCACTTTTACCACAGTAGCATTATATGCCTATATGGATTTTAGTTGATATAAATTTATTTTATCGATGTTGTCCATATTTGATATAAATGATTATTTGAATAAATAAATAGAATTACACAAGTAAAATGGAGATCTTTGATTTGAGTAATTGAATAAATTCCCAATCTTTTAGCCTTTCATCTTGTCCAATGAGTTAGATCCTAGTCTAGGTCTTGGTTGGTCACTTTGGATTGGTCATGTAGAGGCTTGATTGGGTGGCATGGTTTAGATGAATTGTTTGCCCTAATATATAGTATGGAGTGAGTTTGGTTGATTGATTGACTTGTCTGTTTTTTGTGATGGCTTTGACTAGATGAGAATGGGATTGATTCTTGGTGTATCTTGATGATGAGATTGTGTGATCACCTTATCAAGAGCATTGACCTCCGTCATGATGAGCTTAGAATATTAGGTTTTTTATAGTATTATCTCTCATTGCATTAGGAATGATTTGAAGGCTATTGGCTTGAGGGTAATCATACTTCTTTGGGTTTGTACCTTAGCTTGGTAGATTGAATTTTGATGTGGCAATATGGATGTATGTATTGAAATTGTGTTTTCATGATGAGGTACACTTCATGTTTAGGATCATGTACATCATTGCATCATAAGAATAAAGGCTTATATTACATTATAATATTGAAGAGTTTAAGTTGCATCAATGCCATTGTGTATCTCTAGAGGCATCGTGAGTGTGCATATCATGTAAAGAATACTTATTCAAAGTTAAAATCCAAGCGTCGAGAGTTTTAGGGGTTTAATTTATCTTTTTCCACCTTTAAACAACCCTAAACCCTTTAATAAGTGTAAAAATCCTAAGAAGCAACTTTGACACCAAAATTGAAGTCATAATGGAAAAAATATAAATTTGAACCCATTTTAAAATTACTTTTGGGCTTAAAATTGATTACCTATATCTAAAGGGAATAATTAATAGTGATATTCTCATCGATGCCACAAATCAATTAAACACATTTATTCAAGAATTTTTAGATAGTGAACACATGGAGCCAAGTCCTTATGCTCATTCAAGAGTATTATCAAAGGTGACTAACAAAATCTTGATTCACACTTTAGGTTGTGCTATTTCACATCTTAAGGTGGGTCCTAAGGAAATATAAATGTTACTTCATCTTGTTCTTTCTTTGGATAGATATTCCATATTGCTTGGTATACCATGACATGAGAAATTAAAGGATGTCCCTTGTATTATATATTAATGAGTTAAATATGTTCATGTAGGTAGAATTGTAAAGATTACATAGAACAATATGAGCCTCTTATTGAGGTAAGTCATTTTACCATGGCTATAGTACATATACACTCTTAGAGAACCTCCTTATGTGAGAGGAAAAAAATTTGTGAGGTGTATCAACACAGATTAGAAGAACAATGGGAAAAAAACTATAACTAAAATGGTACCCAATCATATTATTTTTTAATTCCCTATTCCACCTAAGAAGTATAAGTGTCATATATTGCAAAAGTTCGCATTTTAGGCTAAATGTACTACTCTATGGATTCAAAATCAAGTTGTTATGGTTTAACAAGTGCAAAATATTTCTATGAGACCACCTCTAAAGAAGCAAGAGAAATAAGTAAGAAAATAAGCTCATATAGTTCTACCTATTGATAGTGTGTTCCTCAAAAGTACCAACTACTACCAAGAAGAAACATATACCAAGAAGAAACATATGTAATTGAACAAGAAAATCATGTAGTAGAGGAAGAAGAGCATGATACTATTTTTGGGAGGAGGTTTACCTTTTAGAAAATTTTGTTGCAAGTTTGTTGCAAGTGTTGTCATTGATATCAAAATGGAAATTGTTGATGGTATTTTCATTAATGTCAACAAAGTGGTAGTGTGTGGATGGTTGCATATGTTGCAATCAAAATGTTGATCAGAAGTATTATGTATATTTTTGGATGTCATGAGCTTGCTATAACAATTTTTCTACATTTATTGTTGCTCATATATGATTGAATGATGTTGTGAATGTTGTATTCACTATTTGTTGATGAAAATGTATAAAATAATCTCTTACAGTCAATGGCTTAGTAAGTTTATTTGAAAATATCTAGAGAATGCTTTGCATTCCTCCACATTTGAAGATATGGTCCTATGGTTTGAAGAATAGACAGAATCAAGTGTGAATCATGTGTGTTCCTATTTCCATAACAAAGAAGTCATCGTAGAAGTTTCCTGAGTTAGCAGAGTGAAGACTGTGTTGTTGCATACATGGAAGGTTTAGAGAAATGCTCCACATTTCTCTGTTGTTGTTGTTGTGGTCTTGTAGTTTGGTGGATGAGTTTAACATGTCTATTTATCTTCTCCCTCCAGGTTTCAATTGTTGAGGTATATCACAAGTTGAGTTTTCAATGTTCTATCTCAAGATTGTGTTGTTTAGGTTTGCTAGAGATACTGGTTTTGTGTTTGTTTGCTTGTGTCAGCATAATGTTGCATGAAGTTGTAAAATGAGGGCATGGAATTTTTTTGAAAAGAATTTGATGCTTGTCATGGAATCTGCATGATATTATCTGGTCTCTCTGGTACTGCTTGTGGTTTGGAGTTAATATTTTGTGGGTTAAGTGTTTGTTGGGCTGACTTGGTACATTAAGTTATTTGTGCCAAGTTTTAATGGCATGTGCCAACATGGGATTGTGTGCAAAGGTAAAATAGGTCCTTATCTCTTGTCTTGGACCACATTGAATCTCCCTTTCCCACAAATGTTTTGGAGCTGACTCATTATGGTCGTTGCACGTTTCATATTTACATTTTTTAGTTTGGCCGACAAGGAGAAACTTTTTGATGCTTGCGGAAGGTATAAATGAAGGATCAAGTGTGTGATCAAAGAATGTGTGAATTTTTTTGAGTTTTCAATGGAATGTTGAAAGCAGTGTGTTGAAGGCAGAGGAATGAGAGAAAATTTGTATCAAAGTGTTTGATTTATGTTGAAGGCAGTGAGCCGAAAGTAGAAGAGTATAAGTAAATTTCTAAAGGCAGTGAGCCAACAAAAGTGTGTAAGTGAATGTTGGAGGCAGTGAGCCGAAGGTAGAAGTGAAAGTGTGAGTGCTAGAGGCAGTGAGCCAAATGCATAGGAGTGTAAGTGAAGTGTTGAAGGAAGTGAGCCAGAGGAAGCAGAGGTGTTGTGGAGGTAGTTGTGTATCTGATTCATCAAGTGTTGTATTCTAAGGTTGTAGCCTCTTTTCTATAAGTGTTGTAATTGGCAGGGAGTTGTGAACTTCCATTAGTTGATGCCACAAAAATTATTGTAACTATTGTTTCATTCTGTGAGATTGGATTTGGACAGTAGCTCCAAGCAAATTTCTCACTATAGTTTTTCCCTTGTTGGGTTTTCCACGCAAATCTAGTGTTATGGTTGTTTTTCTTGTTCTTTGAATGTTTTATCTACTTAAGATAATTATACGTTTTTATTAATAAATTTGAATTGGACTAAGTTCGGGGATATACTGATTCACCCCCCTCTTAATATATATGTGTGTTCTAAAAAATTCTTCTAATTTAATTACATGAGAACTCTCATTTTTCTACTTATATTTACACTTATGTACTTGTTAATCTGTTTTACCTATTTTATATGTATTTTTTATCTCAATTTTGTTTTAGCATTTGCTTCCTATGTGTTTTCACACTTTTATATTTTACCATGTTATTCTTGTTGTTCCTTTCTACTCTCATTTCACCTTTATATTATTTATTCCCTAATTTTTTATTTTTTCCTATTCTCATTTCACCTTCTATAACTTGATTTTCCTATTATTATGTTGAGACTTCGATGGAAGCATGTAGTTTGCAATGATCAAGAAAAATGGGGAGTGATAAGGTGTTTGGTAGAATTTATCCACCCACCTCAATGTGTTGGCATAATTTGTTGGGCCCCATGAAACACATAATGCAAACATTTCTTGTTTCCATGTTTATTCTACTCTCAATTGACACTTTTGCAACAATGCATTCTTTGTCTAAATGGTCAAATTGTACATTGAGTTGGCTAGAATCAAGATAGGGTACTATAGAGGGACCCCATATCCACCTATAGGTTGAGATAGAATTTTTTGAGGTTCCACAAGCTTCGAGAATTACATAGTTTGGAATTTTTTTGCTATTAGGTCTCTTAAGACACTACGTCAAAACAATGTAGCCTAGAATGATCAAGACATCTGGGGTATGAAACAAGGCCTCTAGTCGCATTCAAAACCCACCTCAACATGTTGGTGTAGTTGGTTGGGTCCCACAACACATCAAATACAAAAAATTGTGCACTTCCACATTTATAGTGCTCTCAACTGATGCTTTTTGTAAGAATGCATTTATTGTTGAAATGGTCAAACAATGTCAATTTGACTAGATTCAAGATAAGGTACTGTAGAGGAACCCAATATTTTCCTATAGGTTTAAACAAAATATTCCTAGGTGTCATGGATTCTAAGAACTACTCCATCATAGTTTGATAGTTTTTTTCTCTTAGGGCTCTTAAGACACTACATCAGAATAGTGTAGCTTGAAATGATTGAGACAACTAGGCTGTAAAAAAATGCCTTTGGTAGCATTGACCAACCCACCTTGACATTTTGGTGTAGTCAATTAGGCCCCATGACACATGGAATGCAAAAGATGTTTGTTTCCATATTTATAGTGCTCTTAACTGATGCTTTTTTGCAAGAATGTATTCATTGTTGGAATGGTCAAATGGTGTCGATTTGACTATAATTGAGATAGGGTACTATAGAGGGAGCACATATCCACCTATAGGTTCAAACAAATCATTCCTAGGTGCCACAAATTTTGAGAACTACCCTATCATAGTTTGGTGAACTTTTTCTCTTAAGGCTCTTAAGAAATTGCATTGGAATAGTGTAGCCCAAAATGATGAAAAAAATTTAGTGAAAAATGAGGCCTCTAGTAGCATTGACCAATCCACCTCAACATTTTTGCATAGTTGGTTGGATCTCATGACATAAGGAATGCAAAAAATTATTGTTTGCATGTTTATAGTGCTTTTAAATGATAATTTTTACAAGAACACATTCATTTTTGAAATGGTCAAATAGTGTTGAGTTTACTAGAATTGAGATAGAGTACTGTAGAGGGAGCCCATATCCACACATGGGTTTAGATGAATAATTTTTAGGTGCTACATGTTTTCGAGAACTAGTTCGTCATACTTTGCCATTTTTTTGCACTTAGGTCTCTTAAGAGACTTTGCCATTTAATAGTGTAGCCCAGAAGGATTGAGAAAATTTGGGTGTAAAATGGGGCCTCCCCTAGCATTTAACAACTCACCTCAATGTATTTTTGTAGTTGGTTGGGCCTCACAAGATAAATAACATAAAATATAGCTCCTGGCATGGTTTTTCTTAACACAAATGACACTTTTTGCAACATTGCATCCATCATTTCCATGATCAAATGGTTTGGAGATAAGAAAAACTAAGAGAGGTTTATGGAGGGACCCTACATGTAGTTATAGTTTTAGATGAAATATTTTTAGGTGCAGCATATTCCAAGAATCAATTATGTTTTGTAGGAAAATTGATCCTAGGTCTAACTAGGATGAACTACTTTTCACTTATTCAACATTGGAATCGAGATCAACAAAGGTATGAGATTGAATTACAACTCGAAAGGTGAGCCAATCAACCTTGGATCTGATTCTTTGAAGGTTAGAAATCAATTTTTGATGTAATGCAATGATGTGATTATGTAAACTAGGAAAATGCAACTATTTATTAACATTTATGACAAACTAGAAGCTAATAGACAAAATTGGAATCCAAAACATGAGCAGAGCAGACACAGGTGTACCTTTCATGCAAATTTGAGCTTTATCTGGCTGGTCTAGGTGCAAGGATGCTCTAGATTGACTTCCTCTTGTCTCAGATTTGAAAATACAAGCTTCTAGGCACTGATTTGTAGATTCTTCCTTCTGAGTTTGGTTGTTGGATCTTCATTTGTTAGTGAGAAAATGCAGATTTTGTGACTTGTCAACTTGTAGGGTTTTGATGCATGAATGAGAAAATTGCCTTCAATCTTCCTCCAATTCATTTTATATCTATAACCTGCACACATGAGATGAGAGGAAGGGTTATTTCATTTAAGGGCTTGCCTTAGTCAAACCTCATGTTGGTATTTTTACCTCCACAATTGCAATGTTGGTGATAAAAGAGAGCTTATCCTTTTGAGGGATAGAGGCTAAATGATAAATAAGTAATGAATTAACAACTTGAACTATAACTCACCACTCAAATATGATCTCTTTGATGGATTGAAGTCACACTCATCACCTTCAAGGATCAATTGTTGCATACAAAACTTGAATGAAACTCACATAAAACTTGGCATGATATTTGAATGCCAAAGTGTTACAATAATATTGATAATTCTATCGTTGACTAACCTTAATTGATTTTAGGATCTTTAATTTCTCAATAATTTCTATTATAATTGCTTATTAATTAAAATTGTGAAAATACTATGTATTATATGCAATTAATCTAATTTATCAAAAATAAACCCTGATAGATGACAATTGAAATTTGAATTTGAAATAATAAATTACCAACACCAACATATTCAAATTTGGAGCCAAAAATGTTGGTCTAGGGTGCAGGGTGCCCTAGACTAGATTCGTGCCTTTTCAAGATAAAAAAGTGTCAAGGGAAAAATATTAAATGCCTACTTTGATTTCCCATGTTTTATTTTCTGATAAATGTTTTAAAACGGGAAATTACATGCATAATTAGGTCCAAGCAAATAGGGGGGAGCAAAACCTAGTGTGAAATTGTCAAGGGTGAAAATTTACAATGCTATAGGTTTGTCATAGTTTGACATTTTTCGCATTTAGGTCTCTTAAGAGACTTTCTTAGAAGCCTGTGGTTTGGAACAAACAGGTGACCTGAGGAATGAAAAAAATCCTTCCCTAGCATTCACCCACCCACCCAAACATGTTGGAACAGTTGGTTTGGCCCTACAAGACAAAATATGGCTCATGGAAAGGTTGTATTAAATGTAAAAGACACTTTTTGCAACATTGTGCCCATTGTTTCCATGGTCAAATGGTTTGGAGATAAAAAAAAATTGAGATATTTTATTTTAGACGGACCCTATGTGTATCTTTATGTTTAGATAGAAAATTTTTAGGTGCCACGTATTTTGAGAACCAGTCCATCATAGTTTGGCAATTTTTTTCCCTTAAGTCTCTTAAGAGACTTTTCCAAAAGCCTGTAGTTTGGAATGATTTGGTGACTTAGGGAATGAATAGAGGCCTTCCCTAGCATTCACCCACCCATCCAAATGTGTTGGTGCATTTTATTTGGTCCCACAAGACAAAGAACATAAAATATGGCTCTTGGCAAGGTTGTGTTGAACATAAATGACACTTTTTGCAATATTGCATCCATTGTCACCATTGTAAAATGGTTTGGAGATAATAAAAAATGAGAGGATATTTTGGAGGGACCCTATATTCATCTATAGGTTTAGATGATACATTCATAGGTACCACAAATTTTGAGAACTAGTCAGTCATAGTTTGGCATTTTTTGCACTTAGATATCTTAAGAGACTTTCTTGGAAGCTTGTAGTCCAGAACGATTGGGTGTCTTTGGGAAAAATTAGAGCCTTCCATAAAATTCCTTCACCTACTTGGACATGTTGGTGCAGTTGGTTTGAACCCACAAGACAAAAAAATACAAAATATGGCTCATGGCAAGGTTGTGTTGAACGCAAATGATGTTTTTTGCAACATTGCACCCATCATCATGTTGTTGTTTCTAGTTGGTCATCCAAGTTTCTCTAAGTATTAACTAAATCCTATACTCAATAACCCTAGGTTAGTGGCCAACGAATAGGAGATAGAGTTTATACTTTTCTCCTATGCACTTTAGGCTTTGCAAAACCAAGGTGGGTTCCCCTATAACATCATTTAACTTATAGAAATACTTACAATGATTCTTTGAACAAATGATTAACTCTACACTAATATGTTAGAAGGTGATCCTAATTGGCTAAATCATCTTCAAAACCCTCTATTTGATCTATGTTTTTTGATAGTTTAGATTGAGCATAAATAACATTGTAGTAAAAGTAAATTTTCAATTATTTTAGATTTGATTATGCTTAGTTTTGGGATTTTCAATTATAGTGTGTTATCCATTACAGAGTCAAAAATGAAGAAAAATGCTCCCACAATAGCCTAACTTTATGGCTTCTTATAACCTCATTGCATTACAATGAGAAACCAAAAAAAATACAATACTATTGTTCTACTAACAAATCCTTATTGCAACAACACAATCTTTAATGACTAAATTGAAAGCAATTTAATCCATTCATTGAATAGAAGCCAACAATTTAGACATTCATAACATCAAATGTGATATGAGAACCATGAATAATCATTAATCATTTCGATTTAAAATAAAATGTTTTACAATAATGGAGACAACAATAGATTGGCATTCCATTTGAGAGAAAACAACAATTGTTTGAAGTATTTGTTGTTATTACAGAGAAAAATTACATCATCTCTATTATGTAACTTCAAAAGACTAGACTATACAAGGCCTAATTCTATACAAAAACTACTAAAACTAGCTCAAAATCCTTAAAATGAGGCTTGTAATTCCCTTTTATAGATATAAGGGAAGCAACAAACAAAAAGCCTCATCCACTGCTCAATTCACAAGAAGGAAAAATATTAAGTGGTGACATTGTACAAAATGACAAAAGCATTTACAATTTGCAAAGACATTGCTAAAAAAGTAGTTGAAGGCCTTTGAGGTAGTTACTCTGGAATGTGGATCTAATTTCCTTCAAAAATACTTTGCAGGTGATAGGATGCATCTGACATTTCTTTCATACATTCCCACGCAACATTGACATGTGGTTGGTGGGGATCTAATTGAAACACAACTCAAATATTTTGTATTGTTCTTTCCTTTATCCCCATCATTGTTTTCTTGATCTATCCTAGTAAAGTACCAACTGATTTGGAAGTGCTTTAATCTGACTATACTTTAAAAGCTACAAAATTGCCACTCCTACTTGACACAAAAATTTTGACAACTTATACCCAAAATGTTACTAGCAAAAGATAACATAAATAGGATTCAAAGTCCAGGAAACTGATTATACTTTTCATCCCATGCCATATATGACCTTTCTAATGGCCATTGGAAATCAAGAATCTGGTCAATATTAGACATATAATGTAGATACTTTGCATCAATTATTGCACCAGTTTCTTTAGTAGAAGCCTCCAAAGATTGATTTGTATCAATCAACTTATCCATAATAGTTCTAAGTAGGATTATGTCAACTTTATTTTTATCACAAACAAAAGTTGACACAATAGGGACCGGTGCTTTAAATCTTTCCTTCCACTCCTCAAAATTATTAAGCTCTCCATCCTCCTTAGTAATATGAGGTATAATATTTAT
Organism: Sequoia sempervirens; assembly: GCA_007258455.2. NCBI lineage: Eukaryota > Viridiplantae > Streptophyta > Pinopsida > Cupressales > Cupressaceae > Sequoia > Sequoia sempervirens. Next base: position 122,443 of record VDFB02137872.1, read on the forward strand.
TTCTATATTTTCAAAATGCTTAATCTTGGTTTTTGCTTTCTATTCCTACTTTTTTAGATATGCCTATAGCTCTCCTACTAGCTTAGACATATTGAAGGCAGGAAAAATCTTAGTTGGTGGATTATTTTGATACATAAATCCTTTGTACATGCCTTGCAAAGCTGTAATTATAGGAACCCATTTTCTCATGATATCCACAAGTCTGTCTTGGTCCCTAGCCACCCTATCAATAACATTCTTTATGTTTTTATAATCCCTATAGGAGTCCTCTAATTTATTCAAAAATTTGGACATTACATGTCCCAAAACATTTGATACAATATGCATCACTTCATTAAGTTGAGTATCTTGGGCATTATTTATCTGTTCCTCCAGCATTTGAACTTTCTCTTTTAGTACTTCACTTTCCTTTAATAAATTTTTAGGTAGCCCTATTGAAGAAAAACTTGTTGCTTGAGTGTCTCCAAGGGAAGGTTCTTCCTGAGCCTATTTCATCTTCAATTTATTATATTTTATTGTGATTGATAAATTATCTTTCAATAGTTTATCATACTTACTTTGTAGTTTCTTGGTTGTTGCCTCATCAAATTTAGCAGTATCTAATGCCAAAGAAGAAACTTCAAGGGTAGTGGTATTTGATACCCTTTTTATTACCAAACCCCCCTAATATTTTGTGATGCCTCTAAAACCTGAGGCTTATTTGTGTTAGGGGAAATAACCCATATTGCAACGGTTTCCCATTTTGGGTTGAACCCTGATCCTGACAGTTCCAATTGGGACTACTCTTCTAAAGAGAAAACCTCTTCATATTGCCACCTTATTGTATCAAATACTATGGTAGAAGAAATGTCTCATTCTCAGATCAATAAAAATCCAAATTTTCTAACCAATTTTCTCCCTTCTTCAAGGTTAATGTTGCTTACATCAAAATTAAACTCTGCTAACACCTTCTTAGTGGCAACATCATATTGGCTAGTTGGCACATCTACCTTTGCTTCATCTATCCTTTTATAGAATTCCTTTTTTCTGGATCTTATGACAAAATCCTTGAATTTTTGAGTTTTGACAAATTCATCATCATAGATGAATTGATTGCAAGTCATAGCTCTCAAATCATTTACTTCATCCCTCCCCATTGTTACATTTATGCCCAATATTCCTTGTGGAATTCTAACAATATTCTACCTAGGGGGAGAAGGAATCTACTGCTATACCTCATTTTGTTACTTCAATCTCATTATCCTCTTCAAGTCCAAGAGGATAGTCAACCAAAGATGGTTACTCAATCCTCCTCTTCTTCTCAGCTTGTTCCCTTGGAGGGGAATCTACAATATATACATGGGGAGGGGACAATGGCACATGAGGAGGGCGGGTTGGTTCAACATGTGGTGGAATTTGGGGAGCCACTTCCTCGATGATAGGCCCTTTAGGCCTTTTAACAAAATAATAGACATAAGGATCTATCTTGGGCTGATAAGTTGGCTTTTCCTCCAAAACTAGGGCCTCTTTGATAATTTTGTCAATATTTTGTAGGATCATTTGGATCCTTCCAATTGGGTCCCTTATCTCTACATAGGCCCCTTGGTAATTAGTAATTTTCTTCACCTTGGCATCCTCTTCTTTCTTGAAGGCTACCCATTTGACCCTCTTATCATTGGCTTCCTTCTCATTATTGCAATTCCTTAAGACATCTTCCCCAAAATGGAGTTGATGTTGGAATGTAGACCTCTTTATGCTTTTCCTCACTTGATTGATGAAACCCTCAGGATCACAATCTCTTGCATTCTCTTGGGCCATCTTGTAAACTTGGAGCAATGGGTAAAATTGCTCCTATCCTTCTCTTATAATAGTAAAATCAGAAAATGTGGTGGAAAATGAGAAAAATGATCCCTTCTTCTACCCCTTAAGATGGGCCTTGTTAGCTTCACTGATTCTCCACAAGATTTCCAAAAATTTCATCTTGAATGACACATACCTTGGTAGCACATGAGGACCCATAGGGAGCCTATATACCCTGATGGCTATGGATTCAGTGTGGAGATACCAATCTCCCCAATTATGCTAAACTCCTAATTATGGTGTCCTATCCTTGGGTCTAAGGAAATCCAAAATTTCCTTTTGCAACCTAAATTATTCAACTCCCAAGTGTGAGGATCTTTTTGACAAAATAATTTTCAAAAATGACATAGCTGGATGCATTGCAATGCATATCCCATATATGGGTCCAACATTGAACAGGAAGGAGACCTCCCTTTCCATCTTCCATGTTAATTTGAAGGGCCTTGTCCCACTTTCCTCTTCCTCCATACAAGAGCATATGACACAATAAAGAGTACCATCTTAAATTGATGCCTTTGCTATTGTTTTTTATTTACACCAAGTTCTTTTGGATGCCATTAGCTATGTAGGTAGAAAAATAAAACTCGGTGTTCACCATTAGAAGTTTAATATCTACAACCATGTACATGAGAGGCACTGACATCTTAGTTTGGGTATCTGCCCCCAAGACTTGGCACAATGTATAGTAAGTCCTTATGAAATATTCCTCAAAAGTATCTAGATTGAATAGCTTAGCCTCACTGGTAGGAATTATTACATATTTTTTTATCAAATCCCTTCCATCTCTATATGGGGAGCCAATGCACCTTGTGGTTATCCCTAAATTTCAATCAAAAATAAACATTTGATGTGAACACACCCCCTTTGGTGAACCTATATAATTTGTCTTCCAAAAGCTAGTCCAAGCCAACATGATCCAATTGCAACCTATCAAACCCCTTGGTTTAGATGTGCCTAACCCCTCTTGGTATAAATAACATGAATTTTGTGACTATCATAGAGTCCATGGTCATAAAACATCCTCTTGCATGAGACCTAAAAACTCTATCCAATATCTCATCAATTGAGGAGAGATCTCCATTAACAGCCAAAAATCCCCTAATGAACACTTGGGTATATACAATAAACCTTTCTCTCAAAATAATGATGGTAAATCTTCTACATATTATAATGCAGCTCCTTATAACTACAATAACAATATCTCATATGATTCTATCTTCGGTCATATTATATAAAGTCATTCCCAAGTACCCACTATAACCATCAAAGCACCTAATTATGTTGTCACTACTTGATGTGGTCGAGTCACCATCCAAGGAGCCTTATCCTCCTCCCAACCTACACATAAATATAGAATCCTTGACTACTTGAACAAAACTCCAATACAAATATCTATCCTTGAGCTACTTAAAACATCCTCCATCCATAAAGAGCTTCTTGAGAAATCCCTCCAAGAATCTCATGTACCTAGTGACATTAATCTTGACCAATTTCAAGCCATGATAAGATAATTATCTTCTCCTCAATCCCTCACATTTATCATGAAATATTTTCCTTCCATAGATCCCTCTCACAACAATCTTCTTTACCTTCAATACCACATCCGTAAAACCACAATCAACTACTTCCTAGTAGATGGTGTATCATGACTTAATTTATATAGCTCGAACCTAATAAAACAGTTGAGATATTCCAATGATGTTGTCGATCCTCAAATAAATATTACCATCAAAGATTATGATGAGGTCAAGAATGAATCTAAATGTTCTATAAATATAGCCATTCGAGTTGGACCAACAAAAAATGAAACTACTTGTTAGATTAGTCCTTGATCTCTTGTACAACATTTCTTGGCTGCCCATGGATCCATGCCATGTGAGTTGTCTCATCCACATTCCATCAATGCATTAATTTTCCCCACAATGGAACTGAAGTGACTGTCCTTTCCAATAAAAATCCATTTTAATATTGAAAATTATTAAAAATCAGTCACGACCTTTCACAACATTGCCTAGCCAATACTGTACCATCTTGACACTTCATCACTATCCACTTCTCATACTTTCCTATAGATCAAGGCTAACATAAAGGACATTGTAATGGGAGAATATGAGCTATAGTACTTCCACATCAAAAATTATGGGTTAGGTTATGAACCACCTAATATTGCATCTACTAAGCCTAATTGTACTCCCACTAAACTAGTACAAGCACTCTTTGACATTAATAGTGCTAATAAGGCTACCCACAAAGAACCCATTGAATACATCACCAACCTTTTCTATGAATCACAAATCCTTACCATCTCATCTGGCTCATCCAACTCATCCACTTTCACCCATCTCCTATACTTGGATCAATAGGTTTTGCTTACATCTCAAAATAATAGGGCTACCAATAAAAGGTTAAAAATAAAAAATCCTTTATCAAGTGGAGATCAACAATAAAAAAATAAAGAAAAGAAAATAAATTTCCTTTAGTCCAAATCAAGATTCAAATATATTGGACTCTAAAAAATAAATATGTAGAAGAGGGGGATTCACTACTCATGAGTTCTCTTCAATCAGAGAGCCTCATGGGGTGAACTGCCCTAAACTATCTCAAGGAACAACAGCGAGAGTTTTAGAATCTGAAAGAGCAAGTCACGAAGGTTATTTGGACAAACTATCAAGCTCCTAGCCAAAGGAAAACATCACAGAATACATACGACAGTGTGTCGTGATGGCATCCTAGAGGTGATTTGGCGTCTCGTATGGGCCAGAGAATGAGTTTATCATAGGAAAACAACAAAATGACTACTTCTACTTTGATTGTTAAGAGTTTATAGAATGCAATAAAATAACAGAATGTAATAGAATGGAAGTAAAATAAAATAAACGATAAAGATAAGGAGAAGAAAGGAAGAAAATGCTCACAACCATCCAAGTGATGAAGCCTACAGCATGAGAATGTCTTCAATAACTGCAAGTGTGAGATCTCGAGAAAATGTTGGAGTTGTATAGGGGTTTGCCTTAGTAAAACCCCCATTTTGGTGTTCCCACCTCCACTGATAGCCAAGAAGATAGAGAAAGAGAGAAATGAAAAAATCATGTGGTGAAAGCAAAACTCGCTCAGGAGTAGACCCCGCACCACCAAGTATAAGTGATAAAAGCAAACCCCACTCAAGGAGGAGAACTCGTATCACAAAAGAGGTGATAAAAGCACTCCCCACTCAAGGAGGAGAGCCCATATCATGAAGTGAAAGTGCAATAGAGAGGGGATATGTGAAATCCCAAGATGCTCACAAGCATGAGATGAGGGAGATGAAATTGCAAGAGTGAAGCTAAGAGAGCTTGAAAGTGCTTGAAGCTGCCATGGAAAGCTATGTGCAAGCAAGATTTGGATAGTAGAAAGCTGAAGTCAAAGCAAGAGAGAAGCTAGAGGTAGAAGAAAGGAGCTAGAGGAAGTTAGGAGAGGAAGTTGGAAGAACTTAGAAGATCCAAATGGAGTGAAAAGGCTACTTTTAAGGAGAGAAAAGAAGCTTCTCCAACCGTTACAAATCGTCTCGAGCCATTATCACTGACAAAAAATGAAGACAAGTGGCAAGCATGCTTGGAGACATCTATTTGAGCATTGAAATGTCACAGGACACTAGCGCGGCGCGCAAACATCCATGCAACATGCTAATGTCCATACACATCACGCTACAAAACAATGAGAATGGGAAAAGCACAAAGTCTGATGCAGGCTGACACACAAGGGTAGTTATTAAAAAGGGGTGTTGGAGCATCTTGAGAGGGGAAAAAGGATGATGTAAGGGCTAAAATGACCCTATTCAAGATGCTAAGGGAGTGGACACTAAAACAGATGCAAGAATGTATGTGAAATTGCGAGGGGTGCAATTTTACAACTATACAAAATAAAAGAAAAAAAATAAGAAGTTGATCTCCTATCATTCCCCATCATCCAAAATAACTAGGGGCATCTATAAAAATAATATGTCAAGAAATAAACTTGTTGATCCTAATTCTCCATCCTCATTATCTCCATACAATCCATTCATTTCACCTAATTCGCCAATATCCATACATACATCCTATCACTCCACCCCCCATGGTGATATATCTCGATGGATATTTGATGAAAACCCCTTAATGTGCTTAAATCCAAAGGTTTCCCAAACTCGTTTAAATGTGACACATGAAGGCCTTCGTAGTACACATATTAGTCATCATACCTTAGCTCCCTCCATCTGCAAGATAAGACATCATACCTCATTATTGGAACACCATCTGCATCCATTCATCCAACATCATTATCCATCTATAAAAGAATGTCCAATTTTATCACATCATCATCAAGTCTCATTTGTTCAAAAACTCAAAATAATAAAAAAATCCAATAAACCCAAAAAATTAAAAATCAAAAAATCAAAATAAAAAATAGTAAAGAAAAATAATCAATCCAACAATGAAAACCATTTTGATGACACCTTGGATAAGTACCATGGTGAAAACCTAAAAATAGGCACCATGTGTAGTAGTCTCTTATCCACCATCTCTTAGGATCCTGTCCCATCCGCCCATCACTCCTATCTTCCCATATCATAATAAAATAAAACCCATATATCTCTCCATAATAAACATATCATGGCTTATCTTGATTCTTGATTAGTGTCACCCACCATCTCATCTATCATTTCCCACCCTTCTTTGTTATTTCCCTTGTGTTATATGCAAAAGTTATGTCTACATTATGTCATGGATTCAACCTTGTATATCCTTAGTTTCCAACATATTGGACTTCAAATCTCATGCACTTGCATTCATCTTTCCATCCCTCCATCTCACAATAAGATCTTCATCCATTAATAAAAAACATCTCAACCATCAACCCATCAATCTCTCCTATCATATACATCCCATCTCAACCATAATAAAAAATAATCATCTAGTCCTTCCATCCTATCTCATCAAAAACATCAAAATAAAAATCATCTTGCACTCCTCAAACTTGCATTTAATCAAACAAACATTACATCCAAGGCATTGAACCTTATTTAAATCATATCATTAGCCTAGATATCAAACATTAACCAATCATCTTATCCTTTTGTTGATCATTCAACTATCAATCATCACTTCTTGGTTATCTATCGTTTCTTCTTGGTTATCCACAAGTGTTGACAAGTTGAATCCGATCAATCATGCCCTTTGGACCCCTATTTATGGCATAATCAATCAATCATCATCATCCTTATCCAAGACTTTCTTAGGTGACTATATAAGCCTAACTAAGCAAATCACCATCTTATCTTATTTTTGGCAAGCAATATGTTGGTTGCATGACATGTTTTGTAGTGAGTTTTTTATTTTGATTTATCTTTTAATCTTATCTTTTGACCCTTGAATACCCCTACTTATAGCCACCTTGATCTATCTATATCTTGGTGTGTCACAATTGGTGTATTATGGGGCATCTTCTTTATCTTTATGTCGTTCTTGTCATTTTTCAAGTGTCAAGTCCATGTAAAGGTTACCTTGTCACCTTGTTTCTTCATACGTTGGTGCATAATTATCATTGATATATCAAATATTAGGATTTCTCATTACAAATTGGCATAACCAATATATCATCATCAAATTCCCCTTCCTTCTCATCATTTTCCATCAAATTCCCCTTTCTTTTCATCTAATAATCTCCTTTCATCTTCTATTTCATCTACTTATTGATCCTTATCCCCCATTTTTCCCTTGCATTTCAAGAGCACACCTATGTTCTCCTAACCCTCATGTCCTCTCAAGGGGGTAGTGATTTTTTTAATGGCTAATATTCATCAATTGGCTAATAGTTGAAATTTGGAAATCCAAAATTGGCTAATAGTTCAAGCTATAACATGACTTGAATTGCCACATTTTTACAAAAAATATTATAAACTTATTTAAATCGCCAAAGAATTTATTTTATTAAATAATTTAACTCAAGAATTCGCCACAATATTCGATACATGACTATATTAGATTAGATTCACCTAAATTTTATAAATTATAGTAAAAATCTATATTAATTTGCCAATAATATATCATAATCATTAGTTTCTTTAGGACTATATTTCTAATATTTAGTTTCCGCCATTGATTTATAATATAATCTAACGACCCTTGTTGTATTCCATGAAGTAAAATGTATCCACGATCTATAATGCTCATGGGGCCCATAATTTCTAGTCTCATGAGCATTATAGATTATATGGGTACATTTTACTTTGCATAATACAACAAGGGTTCTTAGAACAATGATATAAAATAAATTTTGAGGCCCATGAAAATTATAGATCATGGCTATATTTTACCTTGTAGAATACAATGAGGGCCATTGTATTATATTTTAAGATAATGGTGGCAAGTAAATATTATAGTCTACCCCTTAAACCCATTAATAATTTCCACTCTCGAGCCCCTACTTTTTCATGAGAATTATTTTTAGATTGGATGGATTTGCCATCATAAATAATGCATTTTCTTATTATTTTTCAAGATTCACCAAATATTTTCTACAAAATTTTAGTGATGCAAAAAAATCACCAATAATTTTTTTTTTTTTTCCAAAAAAAGGACAGATTTGTTAGAGTAATAGGTTAATTACTTAATTAATTTAATCATATTGATTAATTAAGTAAGTCACTTTTTACTTGATTTTCACTTAAGCTAAACTTAGGCACTTTAATAATTACTTTATTAAATCCTAGAGTTCACTTTAGGGTTTTGATCTCCTTTCTTAAGGATTGATCTGTTTGTAATTATTAACTTCTCAGGTAATGAATTTTTGCTTCATGTTTGCATAGCACTATTCTTGTGTCTCTTGATCTCCTTTGGTGATAGGTTATTTACTTGCAGGTGTTCATTGGATCTGTGAGGTTGGATTATCAACTTCTAATGGTATCAGAGCTCTAGATCTATAAGATTTTTATTCTTTTTTTTGTGAGATCTTGCCTTAAAGCAGTTTTCCAATGCATCCAGGGTCAAATCAGACCTCTCCATTGAATCTAGAGCTACCAGAATAGTCAAGATTAACCTTTGTTTTGTCAAATTTGGCTTCCGTTTGTCATAACTGTGAGGGTTTGAAGAAAGGGTTTTTTTGTTAGATCCAAGAGGTGTCTAATTTTTTGGGGTGTTTTGAGCCCAAACAGACCTTACCATTGCATTTGCAGTGGCCAAAAACCATAAGATCGATTGTGAAATCATTGAAATCTGAGCAGTTGACCTATGAGGTAATTGTTTTTTTGCTATACGACCTCGTACGACCATTTGCACGTGGATTGAGACATTTTTTTCTCAATCAGGTATTTTTTTAATTTCTAAGTTTTTCAATTTTTTTCTAGAAATTAAAAAAAATCAATCAAAAAACTTTATTGAAAGTTTAAATAAAAAAATCAAAAAACAAAAAAAAGTTTTTAAGCCTTTTAAAGGCTTGGCGGGCTTCGTACGATGTACCTACAGGTACCTACGTATGAAGGCCTACGGTCCCTTATACGTTGAACAATGCACTGTCAGGTCGTCAGTGGTCTGACAGTACCGCCACCGATGGTATGAAACCTGCAGCCCCAAATTTTTTTATTAATTTTTTTTTTTAAATTATTAATGTAAATTTTTTTTATTGTTTTTTTTAATAAAAAACAATTTTTTTTTTCAAATAAGTCAAATTAGGAAAATATGGTAATGACCATTTGGTCATAAATTTTAACCCAATATTTCGGCTATGATAGTTGTTTGGACGTGAAATTTAATGCAGCAAACTATGTTTTGCCCTTTGAGAGTTGTTTTCTTCCGGAGGCCATAACTTTTGCCCACGGTGTCAAAATCAGGCAAACGAAATATTGTCGGAAAGAAGACTCAAAGTACTTTCCAATGGTACAGGTATTTTTTGGATATTTTTTCTCAGGTCCTTGATATTTCTAGTCAAATTCATATCTTCTTTTCTAGAGTTTCCTTTAGTGTTTTTGGCATAACTTTTGCATATGATGTCGAAAATGGGAAAATGAGATATCATCAGAAATCTTGTTCCGAGCTCTTCACATTATTTTAGGTGGTTTCCAAATTTGATTTTTGGTTTTTTCTAGAAATCCTTCTTCTCATTTGTTATCCTTTTTGGACCTTATGGGCTCACATTGCATGTATTTATCATATGTAAACGCACTGAAATAAAGTGCCTCAATTTTGTATGTGTAGTATTGGGATTCTTATACATTAATTTGTGCCTTGTTGTACTCGCACTATGATATAAAGTGTCATGGACCGCTTGATGTTTTCCTTTGTTTTTCCTTCATACCTTTCTCATGTGTGTGTGACTTTTGTTTTTCACATCCTTTATATCTACTTGTACTTTCATGTCTGCACATTCAAATGTTCTAAGTTCTTTATCATGCACTACATTTAGGCATTTAGTTTCAGTGTACCTATCATACCTCTCCCTTGTTAGCATTATGGGGTGGTTTCTACTGTTGGTGCTAATGCTTCCTTGGTTTCACGTTGGAGTGCGCTATGTATACAATATTTGTTCCTATGTACTAGGCGGATGCAGTGGCTGGTTACCCATGTATTTCAGTGAGATGGAGCACTTACCATATCGAAACTCTTGCATTACTATTTCTGGAGGCGACCTTCCATTTTTCACTTGATTAGTTCTTCAGACTATTGGTACTTGTGCCATTTGTATCTTTGAGTTATTGATGTTTTCCTTGGTTTTCCATTAGATTCAAGTAGTGTCATTGGAGGAACTCATACAGATTCATGCCTTCTTGATCTTGATCATCATATGTTTCAATGAAGGTTCTTCTTTCAACATTTCAAAAATCATTCTACGACAGAGTTTGTAACTTCTTCATGCTTCGGTGGTGTTTTCCATGTTCATCCTATGTTCCTATCTTTTGGGACAATTTCTTCTTGGTTGGAGGCTTCTTTGTCCTTCACTCTTGTTGGAGGCTTCTTCAGTCCTTCACTCTTGTTTGGAGGCTTCTTTAGTCCTTCACTTGTTCCTATTCTTTTTGGGACATTCTTGTTTGGAGGCTTCTTAGTCCTTCACATGTATTTCTCTCTTTGGAGAGGAATTTTTCCCACGGGGTTTTCTCCTTTTCTCCTATTGTGAGAGATCTTTTACATTTGTACATGGGTACCTCATCTGGCCTAGTTGTTGGGACCCATCTTTTCTTTCATGCATTTGGTCCTTAGTTTTTTTAGCTTCTCCCTAAGTTCATCTTAAGTGGGGGTGTTAGAGTAATAAGTTAATTACTTAATTAATTTAATCATATTTATTAATTAATTAAGTCACATTTTACTTTATTTTCACTTAAGCTAAACTTAGGAACTTTAATAATTACTTTATCAAATCCTAGGGTTCACTTTAGGGTTTTGATCTCCTTTCTTAAGGAATGATCCCTTTGTAATTATTAACTTCTTGGGTAATGCATTTTTTCTTCATGTTTGCAGAGCACCATTCTTGTGTCTCTTGATCTCCTTTGGTGACAGGTTATTTGTTTGTAGGTGTTCATTGGGATTTGTGAGGTTGGATTATCAACTTCTACAAGATTCGCCAATAGAAATTAATATTTTTTCTTAAAAAAATGAAAGATTCACCAAGATTTTATATATTTTTTTTAGGGTGGTCTCTTAAAGTTATCACTACAAGGGGGCATCCCATCACCTAATCCTTATCCTTCCTTCTTCATCCTTTCTCATCCTCCCATTAACCAGGGCATCATATCGTTGATCTTTATCCTCTCTCATCCACTATGTTTATTTTCTTTGATAGAACACCACTTCGCGATGTCATATCAAAGAGGGGAAAAATGTAGACACCTAAAATTTGACTTTACCCAACCACACCTAATTTTACCCTATCCTAACCTATTAATTAAATAAGTATTTAATATTTATTTAATTATTTCCATCCTTTCCAATCTTTATCCTAATCCTTTAATCAAATAAATATTTATCATTTATTTAATTATTTTCCCTTCACATCATCCCAGTAATTAAATAAATTTAATTTATTTAATTAATTCCCCTTTATCCTTTATCCTTGTCCATCTAATCATATCCATCAGTCTTGTTCACACAAATTATAATCTAAAATTTCTAGCATGTGACAAGTGTACCCTTCACATGCCTAACTAACTCCTTATCTGGATTCATTGAATTAAACACCTAGCCAAAAGTCAAACTAACTTTTCATCACATCCATTCATTTCAATCCCACTTCTTAATCCTATCCATTCCCATAAGGATTTTTTTCTTATCCCAATCTTAAACCTAGACCCTATCCCTCATGTGCCACTTGTCACATGACTACATCTTTGATCCAAACCCTAATCCTCATTCAATCTTAGCCATCCATCACCAATAATTCCTAACCGTTGATTTTTCCTCTTCAAGACTCTATGTTTAGAGGCTCTCATCCTTCATCCTGATATCCAAGAAACAAGCTATCATACCCTCATGCTACCATTTTGATCTATCATCTTGCAATCATACCAAGAATATGCTAGAGTATTGAACAATCCACATATTATCAACAACAAAGAGAAAATCAAATGGAACAAGGGTGCACTCCATTTTCACTCAACAAGGAATGAGCACAAATTCTAGGTGAAGGTATTGTGTTTGTATTGCATTAGCTTCCATTTTATTTACCTTCAATATTTTCCTCATCTTCAATGTTATCACATTAATAGTAGGTAAAAATTTCCTATCTAGGCAATATATAGCCACTAGCCATGAATTCTCAACCTTAATATGATATTTAAATCATGGATGTGATTTAACTCAGTGCTACCACTCTAGTGATCTAGACCTACTTAGGATGACATGATGAAACCACTTATACCAAAATTATGTTGTCAAGATGAAAGACATAATTTTTGTGTTGCAATGACCTCACATCTTGTAGACCGTAGAATGAACTTGGTAGATTGGATGGTTGCATCCCTTTTGTGGTATATTTATCCTTCACCATTTTGGGAATCCTTATTTAAGATTCATGTGGCCTCAATTAAGATATGAATTACACTAACAAAATAAGTGAGGCCTACTACTATTTGCATAATGCACTTTTATCCTTACAATATAGAATGCACTACCATGCATTACAACATTGGGTCTTCTTACGAAAATCATTTCTACCTCTTTTATAGAAGTCTTGTGAGCCATTAAATGAAATTTAACTTGAAGTATTGAATGACATGGATCCATTAGGACTTGGAAATTTACCAGAACTACACTAAAGTATCAAAAAAATGGAAGAAATTGAGGAGGCATGTAGATTCCATAGGGCACTTTTATTAATCAACATCAAGGTGAGATGAATTTATTTCTTGTAGTGAAGGATTCACTATAGGAAGAATACCAAGGAAATATAAATAATGAAACCTTTATTTAATCTATAAATAATTATAACCACATGGTCCCTTATTTACAAATAAAACCTATTAAAATATAAAACCATCAAAATAATACACAACCTAAAAAAATACTTTTTGCATACAATCTATCACTCCCAATAACTAACTCTCTAAGGTATAAGTTTCTAGCTAGATTACCATCCCCTTTCTTTTGAAGTTGAACACCATTAATATAATCAAACAAGATGATTTTTGGAATGCAATACGAATTAGAAGAAATCCATAAAATGTTCATGTGCCGTTCAAAGAAGAAAAATTAAACTCCAAGAATTTTTATTCAATTCCGAACTAATCAACCAGTTGCATGGAAAATTTAAATCAACTATCAAGTATACAAGTTATACTCAAAAATTATGAAACCATGTGTGTGGATTAGAGGATTTAACATAAAAAATGCCATAGATGTGTATTAAGAACATGATACCAAGTAACGAAAAAAGTAGAATTTAATTGAAGAATTCAAGTTTCATCCAACATAAGTCTAGAAACATGAATGGTAATGCCACTAAAAACTAAGGCTGCAAAAAAACATGCAAGACATATAGGCACAATTGCAAGCCAAGACCTATGTGAAGCACATCAAAAATACAATGTTCAAGATCAATTGTTCAAGGAAAGAAAAATGACACCTAGTGTGCATAATTATGTAAGTCCAAAATATGCCCAAAACCATTACAAAAGAACACATTGAGCCAAAATGTGCAAGTGTGCAATGGACACAAGGTATCATGAGAGAAAAAAAGTGTGTACAATGCCAAAAAATAACATGTGAGAACATGCAACAAATATAAACATTTTGGGTGATGCAAGATTACTCAATCCCTAAGATGCTCTTGCACTAGAAGGGATGTAAAATTTGAAAGGGAATTTGCATTAATATTTGAACAAGGTTCTTGTGGTAGTATATGTAGTGATTTTTTTATTAGGTTGGGCATTTATTTTTATTAGGTATAGTAATTGTTGGATTTCTATTTGTGGTAGAGGCATAGTGATTGTAATTTATTTACAACTTCAATATAATTTCCATTACTAGTCAACATTTTGTTCTTTTCTCCCATTTCTTGTATCATGACTCTACATGCATATTATTAGTTGTTCATTTAGCTTTTTATGGTGTTGCATAAAATTAAAAAATAATAAAATATTTCTTGATACCAAGCCAAAAATATAATGGCCTTAAATATGATAACATTTCCCTAACCCTTGGATGTCTTGAATGTAGAGCATTATGGGCCTATTGCAATACCTTGGTTCTTAAATCACCACTAGCTAGTACATATAGTATGTTGCAGAAACAAAGTAAACCATCTACTTCTAAATTATACCCTTCATAGTTGAGAACTAAGGAGTAGTTCTATAATACTTCTCTAACTTTCTTGTAATGTTGATTATTAGGTAAGTTTGCTAATAATTGGTGTCAAAAAGTTGTCCTTGAAATGGATATAGTTGAAACTTATCTTTTCCTACTTAGAGCATTTGGTACTTAGTTTTCTTTCCCCTTGATGTATCTATCTTAAAGTCATATTGACTAAGAACTGCAACTTCCATTTTTTTCTAGAATATAGATTTGGTTGGGAAAAAATATACTTCAACCCAAATGATCAATGCTGAGTTCAAATGGTTTCCCTAAAAGGAAATGCCTCCATTTCCATAAGGCATGAACTATTCCTTCTAACTCAAGGTCATGGAGAACACAATTTATCTTGTAGGGTTTTAACTTCTGAGATTCATATATAACCACAACATCTTGTATCAAGACTCTAAAAATCCTCCT
Organism: Sequoia sempervirens; assembly: GCA_007258455.2. Lineage (NCBI taxonomy): Eukaryota > Viridiplantae > Streptophyta > Pinopsida > Cupressales > Cupressaceae > Sequoia > Sequoia sempervirens. The sequence goes on from VDFB02137872.1 coordinate 137,490, forward strand.
TGGGGCGAGTATGGTTAAAACAACATTTTTTTGTTAGGGTCAAACACTCTAAGGATAGGAGAAATATTGAGCTTATATTTGAGTAATTTAAAGGCTTGTTGGAGTTTATCTACCAAACAAAGCATTTTCCTTTCATTTGCAAAGAAATTATTGGATTCTCTATTTTAGAAAATCCTTCTATAAATCTTCTATAATACCCATCCAAGCCCATAAAACTACACACTTTGGGTCCATTCTTAGGAACCAACCACTTAATTATCATGACAATCTTTGAAGGATCTACTAACATCCCATGAACCAATGTAATATATCCCAAATAGTGTATCTTATTTTGAAAGTAGGCACATTTAGACAACTTGGCATAAAATTTATGTTCTCACAATCTCTACAATAGCATCTACAAAATTTAATTTAGTGATTCTCCTAGTTTCTAGAATAAATAAAGAATTTCATCTAAGAAAATTGAAAAAAAAGGTATTTAAGTAACCATGGAGTACACTATTCATTATATTCATGAATGTTGTAGGAGCATTAGCTAACCTAAATAATACTATGAATCATTAATGTTCATAGTGAGTTTGGAAGGAAATTTTATGGATGTCCTCATCTTTAATTTGAAGTTGATGATATCCAAGTCAACATTATTTTTTGAATATTTTGATGATCCATTTATTGATCAAATAGATCATTGATTCTTATAAATTGATACTTATTCTTGATAACAACATTAACATCCTATTATCACTACATAACCTTAAGGTTTCATCTTTCTTGACAAATATCACCAAAGCACCCCAAGGTGAAACACTTCATATATTAAATCTTCCTCCATTTTTTGTTGTAGTTGTTTCTTTAATTCAAAAAGCTCTCTAATCATCATCTAATATGGTGATTTTGATATGGCTTAGTTCTTGGAAGCACACCAATATAATTCAAACTCTCTTAGATAGTAGCCTAAAATTTTTAGCTATAAATACATCCCAAAATTGGTTTAGAAATGGATAGTATTTTAAGGTTGGATCCTTCTCATCTTCCAATTCACTAGTCTTGACTAAATACACCTAATATACTTTCTTATGTGCTATCTTCAATTACATTACACTTTGTTGGCGTTTTAATTTGCACCTCTGGAATGCGAATTAGAAATGAACAACTATGCACAGTAAAAATTATCTTCGAATTAGGAGGGGAAGCTCCCTCTTTGCTGATGGTGTTCAAGAAAGTAAACTAAAACTAAGTTACCTATCTTTTTGATCAGGTAAGAGCACAAGGTTTATAAAACTCAAGCGTCGTAGCTGAGATTTTGTGATTAAGAAATTTCAACTACGACTAACCTACGCTAATGACATTTCCATTTTCTCAAGTAAACATAGAGTAAGAGAAATAGAAATGAACAAATTTTGATTCTTCGACAAAGAGCTTAAATAAACTCTTTCTCAACATACATCTACTTACTTTCAATGCAAGCTGAAATTAAGATCACATAATAATAACACAATAAACGGAAACTTGAGACATTATATCAAGGAAAAAGAGGCTCAAGACTTTATTTCTCAAATATATGGAACAAAGATTACACTAAACACATGCACGAAACACGAACTTACAACTAAAAGAGACTTTCAAAATTGTTCTTACACAAAATGAATAACAACTTGAAGGCAAAATAAGCTCAACAATTTGTTATCACTAGTATGGTTGAAAATAAATAAGCAAGATTTCTCTTATTTATAAACAAGCAGAGGAGTAGGGAACCCTAAAATCTCCTTGCTTTTACAACTAAGACTTGCTTAGCAAGAAAGCTTTATTTCTAAAACTAGAAGAAGATAACATCTAACACCTAAGAAAGTAGGAAAAATAGGAAGTGCCAACTATTACATTTTATCTTCTTTCTCTTCTACAAAGAATAGATAAGATTTTTTTCTGAGAATAAAAAGAAAACGGAAAGAAAGCTTCTAGAAAAAGATGCTTTAAATCTCGATCACATCTGCTAGAAAGTTGGAAACTATGTCTATATCAGGTGCATCAATACTATTAATAGCAAAGTTTTTCTTTTCTAGGATATCTTCTCCATCTATAATTGATCTCAAGAAATCTTCAACCTCATTGGCCGCTTTCTCGAACCTTGCTGACATCATGGAAATTTGACTCATGCTGCCATCATTGCTACAAACAACACTCTGAAACTAGGCTTGCACTTCATCAAGTTTGACATAGGAACCATCATCATGATGACACCGAGCAAGGATCTCTATAATAAACTCATTTATGAACAAAAAAGCTTCAACCACCCTTTTCCTGTATGCAACAAACTCCTTAGCTATCCTCTCATAGGTTCTCACCTTGAAGCTATGATGCTCTTTCCAAGCAAGGATTTGTCTCTTATGTTCTCTGGAAATTGTTGAACCATAAGTTGTATCTAAATCTACAATGATGATTTCATGCCTAGGCTTTACCTCTGTCATTGATTGTTCAAATCCTTGCAGGCCTTGACGTAAGTCATGAGCATTATTCCTCAACTAAAAAATTTGTGCAAGGACTTCTTTTCCTCTGATGATATTTCCCTCAATCCATTCTTGATTTTGTTTACCACATATTACCAGTTGTCTCAACCGATGATGATCAACTGGTTTCTCTAGAACCTGGGGCAGCAACTGAGTAGACTATGAAGTGCCATGGACAAGGTTAGAAATGTAAAGCCTAAGTTGTCGTATTTCAGCCTTGAGGGCTGCCTTGTCTTCTCCATCTTTGAGCACTTTTTCTTGAAGGATTTCAGATGCAACTCTGAACAAACTAACCTCTGCATGTCTAGTAATTTTTCCAAGATTTTCCTTCACCATCACAAAGTCTTCTACATCCACTTCATCTTTGTTTTTATCTTTAGGAGGTGTAGTAGTCTCCATGATCATCTCACCATCAGGATTTCTCTCAAAATGAACTTGCTTCTTTGCTTTCTTCTTAGGTGCCTCCTCATAGATGTTGTCAAGATCATCAAAATTCAATTGATATGAAGGTCTTCTTATCTTCCTTCCCAAGGAGCTCTCAAGCCAAGATGTGGTATCTCTACTAACTTCCTTGGGAGGTTCAACTACAACTTCTTCATCTTCTTCATCTTCTATATCAATATGAATTAGCGAAGACCTTGGAAATGGTGTTGGATCATGTGTCAAAGGCACATCTTTTGCTTCCTTATGAGGTATGAACTCTTCTGAAGGAGCTTCTGCTTCAGCTATAGGTTGCTCTTGTATGGTTATGTTTGAGAAGTCCAACCTTCTTCTTATGTTTTTAGTTGACCTATTTCCCTTTACACCTTCTTGACACCAACTTACACTTTTCCCTTTTGATTGTGCTCCAGAAGAAGAGGAAAGAGTTGACTATATTCTTGGTGGCTTTGCTACTGGAATGAATTTCTTCCTCTTGAGGACCACGAAAACCTTGTTGTGCTCAAAGACTTGTCTTGTCCTTTCTTCAACTAAGAGGGACTCTTTAGTAGCCCAATTGACCTATGGAAGAGGTTGATCTCCAATTCGCTTCCGAGTGTACATTGGGAGAAGTACATCTCCATCATCATCTAATAATCCATCGATATCCTCTGTTAAGTAATCTTTCATTTGATGAAGAGTGAGTCTAATGTAACTACACCTCCGCACCTCGAACTCATCTCTGTAGTTAGCCCAAAAATCTTCAAGAGCGGGCAAATGAGCATAGTTCTTCTAAAGTCGGGCAACAAAGACACCATGAGGGTCATATGATCGTCTCTCATTGTAAGGCTTGAGATCAAGTTTAGACAACTCATCACCCATGGATTTAGATTCTGCTACTGATTTGCATGTATAGATTCCCAACCTCAATGGAAAATGGAGGGTGGGTTTCTTTCTATTCCTCAAGACTGTGTGGACATCATGTGCTTGCCTTAGGAATTCCATGAAAACAACTTCGTCTAATGGGTACCTTGGCAGCATGGGTGGAGCACTGGAGTAAGCATAGACTCTGAGGTAGGTGAATGTAGGAAACTATATAAGCCAATCTGCCCACTCTACTATTGTTTCCCTGGTGGTGGATGAAATACAAACATGCAACTCATTATCCAGGTCTCTTATTGTGTGCATTAGGAAAGCCTCGTTCACCCTCTTGTAATGATGTAGTGACTTCATGAACTCTAGTTGAGGGTAGTAGTTGTAGACATGTTGTACGTTCAGGGACCCCTCAGTGTTCAACTCTCTAAATTGGCCTTGGAAGGCCACTAGGTAGACTAGATAGGAAACCATATGGAACTCATGAATTTGGAAGTATTATGTTATTTATTGATGGAGGTTGTCACTGATTAAGGTTACCCAATCATAGAACTCAGTTTTCTTCATGATGTGAGGTATAACATAGAACATCCAGGGCTGGAATTTCATAGCATCTTCTTGTGTAGTGACCCTGTTGAGCAAGGTGATCATGATAGCAATTTCATCTTTGAATTCCCCTTGCCCGATGTTCTTCGACAAAATCTTATATTTTTCCTTCATCCACTTTTGTGCAATCTTCTTGTTGTATTTGTCCTTATGCATATCCCATATCCATTCACATTCTCCCTTGACGATAGTCACACTCTCAAGCGAAGGTGGAATTGAGAAGCATTTTTCAATCACATTTGGCTTTAGGCCGCAAATCAATCTTCCATCTATTGACTGAATCTCCCGACTTGCCAGATTGTAATGCTTGATACAAGCAATTACAAACTCCAAACTTTGCATTGAAATAGGAATGGATGTTGCTGCGAGAAGTCCAAAGTGCTCTAGGTTTCTAATTGTAGTGTTACCTGTGTTCTCCAAGGCACGTAAGTCGAACACCAACCTGATGTGATGCAAGTGGGTCTCAGTTGTTTTGATGAAGTTGTGGTATAGTGCTAACTTGGTCTTGAAATCATTGGGAGTGAATTCCATTATGAAAACCTTGAAGATTTCCTGTAAATTGCCTATATTCAGACAAATTTTGCACACTTTCTAAATTTAGAATGTTGGTTTGTATTCTTCAAACGGACAAATTTTTGGAAATCTTTCTAAGATATGGGTTTTGTTCAGAATTTTGTTACAAGAAGACCCCAATCGTCTATTTTTGAAAATTTTGAGTGTAGACTAAAAAAGTAGCAAACCCTAATTTCTTCAATTTTTCATAAAAAAAGCTGGCATCTGGGTTTTGTTCAGAAGAATGTTTTAAGAGGACCCAGATGATCAAAACTTGAAAATTCTAATGATTTCTCTGACATGCAAGGAAAAATTAGCTGCTGCAACTTGAGAAATTTCTTCAAAATTTCTTCAGAATGATGAGCTAAAAAGACTAGATTGTTGAAAATTGAAAATCTTGACCTTCAAAAATTTGATGTTCTGGATAAAAAAAGCATGAAAAATGGTGGTCTTATGTTGCTGGTCTGAAAATTGATGAAGAACTTTTGAAAAATCAATAAGTTGAAGTCTTGAATCATGAAAGAAAATCTTCAAAGTTGATGCTCCTCTTCAACTAGAACACCACCTATAATGAATGATGGAAATTGAATGACAAAAGATTCTTAAATAAGCCTTAGGCTTGAGAAAACCTTGCTTTCTTTTGCTTTAATCCATGCAAACCCTAAAATATTCTTGTACATTGAATATGGACATTTTTTCTTCATCTTGCAACTTTGAATTTTTTGAAAAATTGGCCAAGGCATGGTATTTTGGGTGCTCTTCTTGGCTGGAGGCGCCAACTTTCTCTAGACTTAGTCATTTTTTCAAGTTTTCAAGTTTTTCTCAACTTTGAAACCCCAGTTTGAATTTTATTTTTGGCTTCTAGATTGATCCGACAGACGAGTTGAATGATTCATTGTGGAGCTTGATCAAATCTAACGAGATCATTCTAGAGGCACCTTTGACTAAAAAATGTGTTTGATGCTTCAAAATCATGGGCACCAACTTTCTCCAGGGGTGCCCAACTTTATCAAACTTAGCCATTTTTCATGTTTATCAAGTTCTTGTCACTTCCCTTTGATCTTCTAAAGAATTCTCAATTCTGGGAGCTAGACTAATCTAATTGACTAGCTGACTATTCTGTTGGATAGCTTGGTTGAATTTGACGAGGTAATCTTGGAGGTTGCAACTGCAAAATCCATCATTTCAGGCTTCAAAATCTTGGGCGCCTATCTTCTCTAGGAGCACCAATCTCAACTAGACTTAACCATTTTTTGACGTTTTTTAGGTGTTAAGCTTATCTCCTCTCTTCTAGATGATCTTGCCACTTTTGATGATCTGAAGCTTAGATGGACTGACTGTTGGACTCATTTTGGAGCTAAGAAAATTCTATGAGGGGTCCTTTGTGAGTGTTATCTCTTGAAAGCTGTATCTAAAAGCTCAAAAGCTTGGGCACCCCTAGCTAGCTGGGGCACCCAACACAATTTATCTTGTAGGGTTTTAACTTCTGAGATTCATATATAACCACAACATCTTGTATCAAGACTCTAAAAATCCTCCTTGGGGCGAGTATGGTTAAAACAACATTTTTTTGTTAGGGTCAAACACTCTAAGGATAGGAGAAATATTGAGCTTATATTTGAGTAATTTAAAGGCTTGTTGGAGTTTATCTACCAAACAAAGCATTTTCCTTTCATTTGCAAAGAAATTATTGGATTCTCTATTTTAGAAAATCCTTCTATAAATCTTCTATAATACCCATCCAAGCCCATAAAACTACACACTTTGGGTCCATTCTTAGGAACCAACCACTTAATTATCATGACAATCTTTGAAGGATCTACTAACATCCCATGAACCAATGTAATATATCCCAAATAGTGTATCTTATTTTGAAAGTAGGCACATTTAGACAACTTGGCATAAAATTTATGTTCTCACAATCTCTACAATAGCATCTACAAAATTTAATTTAGTGATTCTCCTAGTTTCTAGAATAAATAAAGAATTTCATCTAAGAAAATTGAAAAAAAAGGTATTTAAGTAACCATGGAGTACACTATTCATTATATTCATGAATGTTGTAGGAGCATTAGCTAACCTAAATAATACTATGAATCATTAATGTTCATAGTGAGTTTGGAAGGAAATTTTATGGATGTCCTCATCTTTAATTTGAAGTTGATGATATCCAAGTCAACATTATTTTTTGAATATTTTGATGATCCATTTATTGATCAAATAGATCATTGATTCTTATAAATTGATACTTATTCTTGATAACAACATTAACATCCTATTATCACTACATAACCTTAAGGTTTCATCTTTCTTGACAAATATCACCAAAGCACCCCAAGGTGAAACACTTCATATATTAAATCTTCCTCCATTTTTTGTTGTAGTTGTTTCTTTAATTCAAAAAGCTCTCTAATCATCATCTAATATGGTGATTTTGATATGGCTTAGTTCTTGGAAGCACACCAATATAATTCAAACTCTCTTAGATAGTAGCCTAAAATTTTTAGCTATAAATACATCCCAAAATTGGTTTAGAAATGGATAGTATTTTAAGGTTGGATCCTTCTCATCTTCCAATTCACTAGTCTTGACTAAATACACCTAATATACTTTCTTATGTGCTATCTTCAATTACATTACACTTTGTTGGCGTTTTAATTTGCACCTCTGGAATGCGAATTAGAAATGAACAACTATGCACAGTAAAAATTATCTTCGAATTAGGAGGGGAAGCTCCCTCTTTGCTGATGGTGTTCAAGAAAGTAAACTAAAACTAAGTTACCTATCTTTTTGATCAGGTAAGAGCACAAGGTTTATAAAACTCAAGCGTCGTAGCTGAGATTTTGTGATTAAGAAATTTCAACTACGACTAACCTACGCTAATGACATTTCCATTTTCTCAAGTAAACATAGAGTAAGAGAAATAGAAATGAACAAATTTTGATTCTTCGACAAAGAGCTTAAATAAACTCTTTCTCAACATACATCTACTTACTTTCAATGCAAGCTGAAATTAAGATCACATAATAATAACACAATAAACGGAAACTTGAGACATTATATCAAGGAAAAAGAGGCTCAAGACTTTATTTCTCAAATATATGGAACAAAGATTACACTAAACACATGCACGAAACACGAACTTACAACTAAAAGAGACTTTCAAAATTGTTCTTACACAAAATGAATAACAACTTGAAGGCAAAATAAGCTCAACAATTTGTTATCACTAGTATGGTTGAAAATAAATAAGCAAGATTTCTCTTATTTATAAACAAGCAGAGGAGTAGGGAACCCTAAAATCTCCTTGCTTTTACAACTAAGACTTGCTTAGCAAGAAAGCTTTATTTCTAAAACTAGAAGAAGATAACATCTAACACCTAAGAAAGTAGGAAAAATAGGAAGTGCCAACTATTACATTTTATCTTCTTTCTCTTCTACAAAGAATAGATAAGATTTTTTTCTGAGAATAAAAAGAAAACGGAAAGAAAGCTTCTAGAAAAAGATGCTTTAAATCTCGATCACATCTGCTAGAAAGTTGGAAACTATGTCTATATCAGGTGCATCAATACTATTAATAGCAAAGTTTTTCTTTTCTAGGATATCTTCTCCATCTATAATTGATCTCAAGAAATCTTCAACCTCATTGGCCGCTTTCTCGAACCTTGCTGACATCATGGAAATTTGACTCATGCTGCCATCATTGCTACAAACAACACTCTGAAACTAGGCTTGCACTTCATCAAGTTTGACATAGGAACCATCATCATGATGACACCGAGCAAGGATCTCTATAATAAACTCATTTATGAACAAAAAAGCTTCAACCACCCTTTTCCTGTATGCAACAAACTCCTTAGCTATCCTCTCATAGGTTCTCACCTTGAAGCTATGATGCTCTTTCCAAGCAAGGATTTGTCTCTTATGTTCTCTGGAAATTGTTGAACCATAAGTTGTATCTAAATCTACAATGATGATTTCATGCCTAGGCTTTACCTCTGTCATTGATTGTTCAAATCCTTGCAGGCCTTGACGTAAGTCATGAGCATTATTCCTCAACTAAAAAATTTGTGCAAGGACTTCTTTTCCTCTGATGATATTTCCCTCAATCCATTCTTGATTTTGTTTACCACATATTACCAGTTGTCTCAACCGATGATGATCAACTGGTTTCTCTAGAACCTGGGGCAGCAACTGAGTAGACTATGAAGTGCCATGGACAAGGTTAGAAATGTAAAGCCTAAGTTGTCGTATTTCAGCCTTGAGGGCTGCCTTGTCTTCTCCATCTTTGAGCACTTTTTCTTGAAGGATTTCAGATGCAACTCTGAACAAACTAACCTCTGCATGTCTAGTAATTTTTCCAAGATTTTCCTTCACCATCACAAAGTCTTCTACATCCACTTCATCTTTGTTTTTATCTTTAGGAGGTGTAGTAGTCTCCATGATCATCTCACCATCAGGATTTCTCTCAAAATGAACTTGCTTCTTTGCTTTCTTCTTAGGTGCCTCCTCATAGATGTTGTCAAGATCATCAAAATTCAATTGATATGAAGGTCTTCTTATCTTCCTTCCCAAGGAGCTCTCAAGCCAAGATGTGGTATCTCTACTAACTTCCTTGGGAGGTTCAACTACAACTTCTTCATCTTCTTCATCTTCTATATCAATATGAATTAGCGAAGACCTTGGAAATGGTGTTGGATCATGTGTCAAAGGCACATCTTTTGCTTCCTTATGAGGTATGAACTCTTCTGAAGGAGCTTCTGCTTCAGCTATAGGTTGCTCTTGTATGGTTATGTTTGAGAAGTCCAACCTTCTTCTTATGTTTTTAGTTGACCTATTTCCCTTTACACCTTCTTGACACCAACTTACACTTTTCCCTTTTGATTGTGCTCCAGAAGAAGAGGAAAGAGTTGACTATATTCTTGGTGGCTTTGCTACTGGAATGAATTTCTTCCTCTTGAGGACCACGAAAACCTTGTTGTGCTCAAAGACTTGTCTTGTCCTTTCTTCAACTAAGAGGGACTCTTTAGTAGCCCAATTGACCTATGGAAGAGGTTGATCTCCAATTCGCTTCCGAGTGTACATTGGGAGAAGTACATCTCCATCATCATCTAATAATCCATCGATATCCTCTGTTAAGTAATCTTTCATTTGATGAAGAGTGAGTCTAATGTAACTACACCTCCGCACCTCGAACTCATCTCTGTAGTTAGCCCAAAAATCTTCAAGAGCGGGCAAATGAGCATAGTTCTTCTAAAGTCGGGCAACAAAGACACCATGAGGGTCATATGATCGTCTCTCATTGTAAGGCTTGAGATCAAGTTTAGACAACTCATCACCCATGGATTTAGATTCTGCTACTGATTTGCATGTATAGATTCCCAACCTCAATGGAAAATGGAGGGTGGGTTTCTTTCTATTCCTCAAGACTGTGTGGACATCATGTGCTTGCCTTAGGAATTCCATGAAAACAACTTCGTCTAATGGGTACCTTGGCAGCATGGGTGGAGCACTGGAGTAAGCATAGACTCTGAGGTAGGTGAATGTAGGAAACTATATAAGCCAATCTGCCCACTCTACTATTGTTTCCCTGGTGGTGGATGAAATACAAACATGCAACTCATTATCCAGGTCTCTTATTGTGTGCATTAGGAAAGCCTCGTTCACCCTCTTGTAATGATGTAGTGACTTCATGAACTCTAGTTGAGGGTAGTAGTTGTAGACATGTTGTACGTTCAGGGACCCCTCAGTGTTCAACTCTCTAAATTGGCCTTGGAAGGCCACTAGGTAGACTAGATAGGAAACCATATGGAACTCATGAATTTGGAAGTATTATGTTATTTATTGATGGAGGTTGTCACTGATTAAGGTTACCCAATCATAGAACTCAGTTTTCTTCATGATGTGAGGTATAACATAGAACATCCAGGGCTGGAATTTCATAGCATCTTCTTGTGTAGTGACCCTGTTGAGCAAGGTGATCATGATAGCAATTTCATCTTTGAATTCCCCTTGCCCGATGTTCTTCGACAAAATCTTATATTTTTCCTTCATCCACTTTTGTGCAATCTTCTTGTTGTATTTGTCCTTATGCATATCCCATATCCATTCACATTCTCCCTTGACGATAGTCACACTCTCAAGCGAAGGTGGAATTGAGAAGCATTTTTCAATCACATTTGGCTTTAGGCCGCAAATCAATCTTCCATCTATTGACTGAATCTCCCGACTTGCCAGATTGTAATGCTTGATACAAGCAATTACAAACTCCAAACTTTGCATTGAAATAGGAATGGATGTTGCTGCGAGAAGTCCAAAGTGCTCTAGGTTTCTAATTGTAGTGTTACCTGTGTTCTCCAAGGCACGTAAGTCGAACACCAACCTGATGTGATGCAAGTGGGTCTCAGTTGTTTTGATGAAGTTGTGGTATAGTGCTAACTTGGTCTTGAAATCATTGGGAGTGAATTCCATTATGAAAACCTTGAAGATTTCCTGTAAATTGCCTATATTCAGACAAATTTTGCACACTTTCTAAATTTAGAATGTTGGTTTGTATTCTTCAAACGGACAAATTTTTGGAAATCTTTCTAAGATATGGGTTTTGTTCAGAATTTTGTTACAAGAAGACCCCAATCGTCTATTTTTGAAAATTTTGAGTGTAGACTAAAAAAGTAGCAAACCCTAATTTCTTCAATTTTTCATAAAAAAAGCTGGCATCTGGGTTTTGTTCAGAAGAATGTTTTAAGAGGACCCAGATGATCAAAACTTGAAAATTCTAATGATTTCTCTGACATGCAAGGAAAAATTAGCTGCTGCAACTTGAGAAATTTCTTCAAAATTTCTTCAGAATGATGAGCTAAAAAGACTAGATTGTTGAAAATTGAAAATCTTGACCTTCAAAAATTTGATGTTCTGGATAAAAAAAGCATGAAAAATGGTGGTCTTATGTTGCTGGTCTGAAAATTGATGAAGAACTTTTGAAAAATCAATAAGTTGAAGTCTTGAATCATGAAAGAAAATCTTCAAAGTTGATGCTCCTCTTCAACTAGAACACCACCTATAATGAATGATGGAAATTGAATGACAAAAGATTCTTAAATAAGCCTTAGGCTTGAGAAAACCTTGCTTTCTTTTGCTTTAATCCATGCAAACCCTAAAATATTCTTGTACATTGAATATGGACATTTTTTCTTCATCTTGCAACTTTGAATTTTTTGAAAAATTGGCCAAGGCATGGTATTTTGGGTGCTCTTCTTGGCTGGAGGCGCCAACTTTCTCTAGACTTAGTCATTTTTTCAAGTTTTCAAGTTTTTCTCAACTTTGAAACCCCAGTTTGAATTTTATTTTTGGCTTCTAGATTGATCCGACAGACGAGTTGAATGATTCATTGTGGAGCTTGATCAAATCTAACGAGATCATTCTAGAGGCACCTTTGACTAAAAAATGTGTTTGATGCTTCAAAATCATGGGCACCAACTTTCTCCAGGGGTGCCCAACTTTATCAAACTTAGCCATTTTTCATGTTTATCAAGTTCTTGTCACTTCCCTTTGATCTTCTAAAGAATTCTCAATTCTGGGAGCTAGACTAATCTAATTGACTAGCTGACTATTCTGTTGGATAGCTTGGTTGAATTTGACGAGGTAATCTTGGAGGTTGCAACTGCAAAATCCATCATTTCAGGCTTCAAAATCTTGGGCGCCTATCTTCTCTAGGAGCACCAATCTCAACTAGACTTAACCATTTTTTGACGTTTTTTAGGTGTTAAGCTTATCTCCTCTCTTCTAGATGATCTTGCCACTTTTGATGATCTGAAGCTTAGATGGACTGACTGTTGGACTCATTTTGGAGCTAAGAAAATTCTATGAGGGGTCCTTTGTGAGTGTTATCTCTTGAAAGCTGTATCTAAAAGCTCAAAAGCTTGGGCACCCCTAGCTAGCTGGGGCACCCAACTTCACCAGAGTTAGAATATTTTTTGAGTTTTTAGCCTTTGCTTTTGACTTTTGTGATTTTGCTTGTGTTTTTCCCTATGTTCAGCCTTTGACATATGCTGGTAGCCAACTTTGATTGATGAGCTGATGGTCTTGTTGGAAAGCTTGATCGAATCTAAAGAAGACATGTTCGAGGCTTCGTTGGAAAATTCATCCATTTAGGCCCTTAAAAATTGGGTGCCTTTCTCCTTCTAGGGCGCCCAACTCCTCCTGACTTAGCCATTTTTCATCTGATTTTCATCTTCAAACTCAAACCTTCATTTTACACCTTTAGCTTGATCTAGATTTGTCGGTTATTGACAAGTTTGATGATCTGACAAAGACATCCACTGCAAAGTTGACTGAATCCTGAAGAGATTGAGCTCATTTGCAAATCGTAATTGTTGAGTTTGACCTCTCAAAAGGTTGGGCGCCCTTGGGCACTTGGGGTGCCCAAAGTTTTTAGGCTTAGAATTTTTTGAAGTTTTTTGTGGTTTTCCTTTTGTCTTCTAGTTGAAACCTCTCCGTTTGATCTTGAATTTTGGGTGACTGGTTGATCTGATGATTGCACCACCAGACTCGCTATGGAGTTGGGAAGAATCTGAACAACTTTTCCTAGAAACACAAACCCTGATTCCACCATCTGATGCCCTGAAAAGTTGGGCGCCTATCTCCTCCTAGGGTGCCCATGGCTGGTAGTGTTAGTCAAAATTTTGCAATTTTTAACTTCTACCTTTGTTCTTCATACATGTTCATCATCTCATCTTCTGTTCATTGCTTGAATGTTGAATCTGACACCTGTCAGCTGACTGGCCTCCATTCATGACTTTGGAGCTCCCGAAATGCTTTCTGAAATTGAAAAACATAATATACCCACTAGGGAAAAACTGATTGTTTTGTGATTTTGATTGCTCTAGCCTGATGAGGAAGTATTTTGAGCCAATCAAAATCAGTTTGAACCCTAACAGGAAAACTTTCTATTTTTGAAAAAAATTACTAGTATCCGTTTCGAAAGAAACCCAAAAAAACCTATAAAAAGTTACTATTTTTGGAAAGTTTCTAAAAATAGTAGTTTTCCTAAAAAGTAGGGATGAAAAAATGAGATCTAGGGTTTATAGATTTGGTTACTCTGAGCAGACCCAGATCGTAATATTTTTAAAATCTTGAGTTTTAACCCCTCATGCAAGACATACATATCCCAATTGTGACCTTTTTTGAAAATTTTGACAAGACTTTTACTCATTTTTTTGAAAATGCCTAATTGAAGCAAAAATTTTAATTTGGGGTACAACATTTGGCTCTATCTAGGGACCATGTCGGATACTTACGGCATAGGAGAACCAAAGAATCTCTAGAGTTTTGAGCATGGACCATTTCCTTATCCATTGAGCATCAGAGTCAACAACATTTCCTAATCACCTATTTGCAAGACTTTCCTAAGTCACCTATGACAGGACTTCCTAGAAATCACCTAATAGTTAGACTTCCCTAAAAATCACCTACAACAAGACACATAATCACCTAAAACATGACAAGACTATTACAGAAAGGGAAAACACAACATAACAAGCACATCACAGAAAGGGGAAACACATCACAAAAACATAAAAGAAAAATATTTATAAAGGTCGTTGTAGAAAATGTTTACTCCACCCCTGAAGGGATGAAGTGCTTTAGGTACTGCCCGTTGTGTGGTAGTGGGAGGAGACTCCATCCAAGCACGAGAGAATATAAGTGTTCTCCCTTGCGAGCTTGTGAATCTTGAACGGCCCCAACCACAAGGAATCAAATTTTCCATGCATTCCCTTGGGCTCATGTCTTTTGTCCCACAGTAGGACTTGATCTCCAACCTCAAAATCTCATTGATGAATCAGTGATCTTTCTTGTCAAAAATTTTCTTCACTCATTCTTGATGTTGAGTGATTCTGTCTACCACCTCCACTCTTTCTTCTTGAAGCTTAGTCAAGTACAATATGTGCTTCTGAATAGGATCTATGAACTCCCCATCCTTTATTGCAGTTGCTAGCTGTAAAGCAGACAACTCCAGAGTGATAGGTATGGTTGCCTCTGTACCATACATGAGGATGAAGGGTGAAGTACCAATGGCTCTCTTTGGAGCAATCCTATCAGCCTAGAGAGCATCATAGAGCTTCTTATGCCAATTTCATTGACTAGAATCAATTAACTTGCGGATGATTGTGACTATGTTCTTGTTTAATGACTTGGCATGTCCATTACCCTCGGGGTAATAATCTGATGAGTGAGATAGAGTGATGTTGTGATAAAAAAAACTCCAGTAGCTTCTCAGATGAGAAACATGTTGCATTATCTTTCACAATTGTGTGAGGCACCCTAAAGCACGTAACAATGCTTTCTTTCAAGAAGTCACACACGACCTCAGATGTAGCCCGCTTGGTGGGAATAGCTTTAACCCATTTAGTGAAGTAATCAGTGGTTGCGAGGAAATAGATATGCCCCTTGCTGGAATGTGGGTTGATTAGTCCAATAAAATCTAAACCCCATTGCTGAAATGGAGTGTCTATAACAACTGGCTTGAGAGGAGCAATTGCCAACTTTGTATTGCCAACAAACTGCTAACACAACTGACATTTGTGCACCCATTCATACACATCGCAAAACATAGTTGGCCAAAATAACTGTTCCTACAGAATTTTGAAAGTTGTCACCTTCGAAGAAAAGTGGCCACCACATGCTTGACTGTGAAAAGCTTCTAGCAAACACCATTGTTGATCCTAGGTGACACCCAACAAGAATGTTCCATCAAGCCCCCGCTTGTACAGAATTTTATTGATAATCACATAATTTTGTGCTTTCAGCTTTAGCGTTCTCTTCTGTTGCTTGTTCAAATGGCTCAGACAATCACCATATGTCAGGTAATACCATATCTCAATAAACCATTCTCTCAAGGATTCAATCAGTAGGACCATTGGCAGATCCTCTTTATCTTCATGTTCAATTTCAGGTATACCTTTGGCTTGAAGCTTCTTATCACCATCCTCTGCTATCAACTAACAAAGACCTCTCCAGAAAATGAGTTTGGTTAGCTTGATCTCCAAGTCATACTCTTGCACTTTCGCGACCCAATTTCCTCTCTTTGTGCCTATCTCCTGCTGAGTTAGAATGCTTTTCACTGTTGGATCGATGACATATACAATGGTGTGGGAATTCAAGATATAAAATCTGAAATTATTTATAGCTCAAACCATTGCATGCACATTCTTTTCAATCTGAGAGTATCGTGACTCGCTGTCCTTGAAACTACTACTCATGAAAGCTATTGGTGATTCAATTTCTTCATTCAACTTTTATGTCAGAATGGCAAAAAAAGTATGCTCTAATGCATAGCAGTAAAGGATAAAATCCTTCTCAAAATTAGGATGGACCAGCACTGGAGCTTGATTGATAGCTTCTTTTATTGCTGTGAATGCCTTCTTTCCTTCTTCCGTCCACTTGAAAATAGTCTTCTTCTTCATCATAGCAGATATGTCTTTAGTCAACTCAAAAAAATCTGGCACAAACCTTCGTATGAAATTCACCTTACCAAAGAAAGAGTGTACTCCTATTCTACTTGTTAGAAGAGACAAAATTTTGATAGCTTCAACCCGACTTGGGTCAATTCAAGTTCCTTCTTTGGAGATGATGTGGCCAAGCAACTTGCCCTTCGTCATCACGAAGATAGACTTTTTGGGATTCCATGATATTTTATGGTATTTGTATCTCTCAAAGACTTTCCCTAGATGTGAAAAATGATCTCCTCGTGCCTTCGAGAAAACAGTGAGGTCATCTAGATAGACAACAATTACTTTGTTCCTCAAGTCTCCAAATGACAAATCCATGGCTCTTTGAAATGTAGCGCCAATATTGATGAGGCCGAAGGGAATTCTTTCATATGCAAATATACCCCATGGGGTTGTGAATGCCATTTTGTACTAATCTTCTTCAACTACTACAATCTAATTGTAACCAAGAAAACCATCCAGTAAGGATAGCATCTCTGAACTAGTAACCATTTGCAAGGTATGCTCCGTGATCAACAAAGGATAATTATCCTTGAGAGAGAATTGATTCAAGTTCTTGAAATCTACTCAAATTCTTATTTCGCCATTCTTCTTTCATACAGGAACTATATTAGACACCCAGGTGGAGTGATGAATTGGAACGATGATCTTTGCATCGACCATCTTTTAGATTTCCATGTAGATGGTATCTTGAATTCGCGGATTGTAGTGCCTTTGTTTTTTCCTAAAGGGCTTCGCTTCAAGTTTAAGAGGAATTGTATGGGCCAATTCTCTTGGTGTAAAAAATTTCAAATCTTCATATGACTAGGTGAAGACATCATGGTATTGCTTGACATAGAGAGATAAACCTCTCACTTTCCTTTGTTGTGCAGCATGTACCCAAATTAACAAGTCGAGGCTTGTCATTTGTGCCGATATTTACTTGTTTATATTTATCATAGGTTCTTTCCCTTGAGTTTCCCTGATCTTGTATGTATCTGTTGTGCCTGTCAAAAATATTCTCCAAGGAGACCAAGCCCTTGGGGATTTTATTTCCTTTCAACTGGATAATGCTTGTATCTAGTTCTTCTGAACTTTCTTTTTCTTCAACAATCTTCGGCACATTAGAGGCTTTTGTTATTGATTCTCTTTGAGAAAATGAACTAACCTCAAAGAAAAATTCTTTGAAATTATCTCCCATAACAAGAAACTCCTTAATGTGGTCATCGTCTTCAAAGAGTTGTCAATTATTGCAGTTGTCAAGTACAACTAGCTTGTATATTAGGTCAATGGAAAATGCATTTTGACGGAAGTCAGAATGTGGCATGAAAAGTGAAGTTGACACCATGACGAAATCTTCTCTGCTCTTATCTAGATGTGGAATGTACTTGATATCAAATGATTCAAACCAATCTATTGCATTCCACACCCTATTTCTGTAATGTCGGAGACGATCTGCTTTCACTTTGAATTGATCTCTGACTTGCTTCACAACAAGCTTTGCATCACCTTCAACTCTAAGATGTTTAATACCCATGTCCTTTGCATTTCTGAGACCTAGTAGAAGCGCCTCATATTCTATTGTATTGTTTGTACAGTCAAATTGCAAGTAGTATGAAAATGGATACAACTATCCTTCAGGAGAAATGATCACAACTCCCGCCCCCGAACCAGCAATAGAACAACTGCCATCAAACTGCATAGTCCACAGCATAGGATCATCTACTGATTCATTTGCAGAACACACGACCTCTTGAACTTCTTCAGGTATCTCTAATAGCATGGCATAAGTAACAAGACCTGTTTCTTGATACAAAACTTGAGCTTGAGGATCTTGAGACTTCACGACCACAAATCGAGACTTGGGCTCTAGTTCTAGCTTGAAAGTACCATTCTTCAGTGGAATATTCATAAAAGACCAATCCATTTGGATCTCACCACCGAGGTCTTTGCAAAAGCTTCTACTTAACAACATCCCATAGCTAGCTGGAATGTCAGCTACCAAGATGGTCATCATAATTTTCTTCTTAGGACAGGTCGCCAACCTCACATGAGCATCCTTCAACTGCCTGACCAACGACACCGACTTGGACTCCAGTGAGTAACATTTATCTTTTGTCTTAGTGCATGAAATTCCTAGAGCATTCATCACTTGTAGAGGCATGGCATTGTTTGAGGCTCTGGAATCAATGATACAATTACTCAATTTGTAACCCCCTATATACAGAGAAATATAGAAGGGCTTAGGCTTGTCTTCTGATGGAACAGATGATTCAAGCAATGTGAGCTACTCGGCAAGTCCTTCATAAATCTAAGAAGTTGGTCCACTTGCTCTAGATGATCTTGGAGATATTCTAGCTGAGAAATCTGCACTTTTTTCTTCATCAAGGCATCTACAATATTAAAATTTGCTGAAGATGAATCTTGAGCAACTGCTTTCACATTCTCTTGAGAAGGCTTGATATTAGCAGTAGAAGCTACTTCTTTTCCTTTTTCTTTTTCTTTGTGTACCTTCAGTCTCTCTTCCTCTTCTTATCTTTGTGCTTTTAGATGTTCATCTCTTGTGAATGCAGGTGCCGCAACATTATCAATATTTACTGCAAGAGAGTACTGACGAAAATATTCTTGTTATTCAAAATCAGGTTCACTTTCAACGCAGCGTGTTGTGAAGTCACCATGAAAGTTGTCTGATTGAGGTAAGACAACATTCAAACTTGGAGTTGTTACGAAACTTGGTGCAAGTCAGTTTCCTTATCTTGAATTTTTAGGGAATTGCGCAATCATTGAATCAGCTTAAAATCTAAAATGGGGTGCTGCCCAGTAATGCTAGCTAGTGCAACTTGTGTAGGTTGAAGAGGTAATTGCCTTTTTTTGAATAGTTTTTTCATTGGTCTTTTTTGTGTGTCTACAGCTTTGAACCATCTAATAGCATCACCCTTGATCTTCCCTAAAGTGATCAGTTGATCTTCAATCTGAAATCACCTTGTTGTCATTCTCCAGTTCTATCTCATTAGCTAATTTGAGGGATATCTCCCTTGGAAGAGCAAAAAACTACTTAATAGGCATCTTAACTCGATTTGAGTGCCATTGAAAGAGGATGACCAGGCGATTACACCTTGCCAAACTTCATCAGATTTGTCCTTTGATTTGATTTGAAGTTGATGGTCAACTGGTGAAGTTGGCTTGAATCTTGAAGAAATTTAGTCATCTGCAAACCCAGTTGGTTTGCAACCTCTCCAAAAGATTGGGCCATTCAACTAGCTCCCACGAGTGTCTCAACAAAGAGAGGTACAAAAATGTCTTCATGAGTCACATGCAAAATCTTCAAGCAGTTGAAAAGGCTGAAATATGATCATCAGGATGTTGACTTCCATCACCCTGGAACCGTGGAAAGTCTTTCTCAACCCCTTAGGCAATTCATGACTCACTGCCAAGGCCAAAGGTCTGATTTTATCACCCCAAGGTAGCAGGGGTCCTCTTGTCTGATTTCAATTGTTGTTGTTGTTGTTATCTCCCATCGCTTCTGGTTGAACTACAAGTTCTTCTTGTTCATTCTTAGGCTCGGTGTTGAATTTATGTTGGATGGCTCTCCAACTTCTGTAGGTCAGTTGACTGGCCTCCATTGATGAATTTGGAGCTCCCAAAATGCTTTTTGAAATTGAAAAAGCATAATAGACCCACTAGGGAAAAACTGATCGTTTTGTGATTCTGATTGCACCGCGATGAGGAAGTATTTTGAGCCAATCAAAATTAGTTTGAACCCTAATAGACAAACTTTCTATTTTTGGAAAATTTTACTAGTATCTGTTTCAAAAAAAACCCAAAAAAAGTTACTATTTTTGGAAAGTTTCTAAAAATAGAAGTTTTCCTAAAGAGTAGGGAAGAAAAATTGAGATATGGGTTTTGTAGATTTGGTTGCTCTGAGCAAACCCAAATCGTCATATTTTGAAAATATTGAGTTTTAACCCCTTATGCAAGACATACATACCCTAATTTTGACCTTTTTTGGCAGATTTGACAAGACTTTTACTCTTTTTTTATAAAAATGCCTAAGTGTAGCAAAATTTTTAATTTGGGGTAAAACACACTTAAATTAGTAGGTCTCTATTTTCCTTACAATCACACTTCATTTCCTAATTCATCTAGGCAAATACTGATTTGGTATAACAATCAAACAAGCCTTGTGATTGAAAACCAGTTACTCCAAAGCACACTTTTTTCCTAAGTCAACTAGGCACTACTAATAGTTTGGTATAACAAAAATCATAACCTTGTTATAAATAACCAATTACACATCACATGGCTAAAGGAGCTTTATAAAGATTGAGAAAGCTTAAAAAAGTAGTAAAATAACAACTTGGCTTTTAAAATCAATTGTCAACCAAAAGGTATCACATTTCCATATACAATATTCACTATGTTGAGATTTGATAAGCTTGAAAAAGAGGTTTTTTCAATAAGTTAAGGGATTTTTGAACCTGGTTAGCTAGTATCTATTGAAATGTTGTTTGGTAATTCTAAGGGAGACTTGTAAACTTGTTCAATGTAAAGTGAATGTTGCTAAAGATTGTTCACCACCACATGGATGCAACGCAATTTGTTATGGTGTCCTATTTTGAATTTGTATTGTGTTTACTAACTTTTTTATAGAATATTTTGTCAATATGGGAACTACGAACATCCTTTGCATGGTGGTTTTCTCCACATAAAAGCAAGACATCTTGAAGTTTTTCCTTTTTAGACCCATCTTTCCCCTAAGAAAGTAGGACATGATACATTATACTTTTACTCTTATTTCCAAATGGACCAAACTTTATTTCGATTATATTTTTCTTTGTACTAACATTTTTTTTTATTCCAAACAAACTAGTTGACCTCTTTTTGAAAGTAGAGTTTGTTTATTCACTTTTGAATGCTTCCTTGTGATTAAATAATTCTTGAAGCTTATGTTCTTTCTTCAAGGACTTATTATTATTATTTTTATCATAATATTAGGGTTTTGTAAATATACTTCCTTTCCAATTTGTGTAGTCAACCTAAAAATGAATTTATGGATCCTAAAGTGTTCATCCTCTAATATTGTGATACATACTTGAGTAGTTGAGTAATTTTTTTCCCAGTATTAGGTCACTATAATTTTGTCTTACCTCAGATCCTAGAAATATGTCAATTGTAATTTTATGATAATTGTGGAAGCTACATTTTACAAAAAAAATCATCTTTGTCACTTTGAATAAACCAAAATATCATCTAAATAGTCTAACATAAGATTAGATAGATAAACATGGAACACACTACTCATTAGATCCATAAATTTCATACATGCATTAGTAAGTCCAAATAATCACATTATAAATTCATAATTTCCATAACAAGTATAAAACCAAGCTTTCAAAACACCCTCTTCCTTGATTTGTAACTAATGATAGTTAGATCCCAATTCAATCTTAAAAATTATTGTTGATCACTTCATTGATTAAGAAAGAAAATCAATTGTAAGAAAATGGTATTGATTCTTAATTGTAACATTAGTAATAATTTTTTAATCTAAACATAGGTTTACTGGGACATCCTCTATCTTGGCACAAATAATAGGAATTCATAGTGTGATACACTTGGCCTTATCAATGCTTTATCTAACAATTCCTATGTAGGAAATTTAAGATTGAAGAGATTAGTTGTATTAATTCGATAAGAAGCTTTTAGCTAAGGTTCAAGTTTTAGCAAGTGAGGTAGGAGCATTTAGGTTCATGAAAAATCCTCTATCACCAAAAAGATTTGTCATTATATTTTTAATTTTTATGTATTTTGTTTTTTAATTTATTTTTATTTTCTTTTATGCATTTTGTTGTGTGTGTTATTTTCAATATTTTTCTAAAGGGAGGACTACCATAGAAAAGATAATGGAAGTTGAATGTATAAAAAAGAATATTGTTTATGTATTACCACAATAGTTATGTCTTATGTTCTAGAAAAATGTATGTATGTGTTATCAACAATATTACCTTAGTAATAGGTTGATACATGAACCCTATGTATGATGCTAAGTGGATTATGTGAGTTCAAAATGTGATGTATTAATGATATTAATGCTAAGTTGGGCTTTCCATAGTGGATAATGTGTGTTAAATTTTATGAACTCAAACCAAAACTAAATATTGTTGTCAAATCACCTATTGTAGCTTCTATTCATTAGGATCCTTTTATTGTCTTTTCTATTTCGGTGTCATAGGTTGAGTTATTCAAGTGATTATTTCCTTTGGCATTGCGATTAATGGTGGATAGAAACAAGGCTTTTGAAGGAGGGCCTTATTTTCACAATCAAGTAGGCTTGATCATTAAGCATTGGCACTTTGGTTTTGATCCTATGTAGGTGCTTCCATTTTGAATTCTAGTTTGGGTTCGTCTTCTTCGACTACCTATAGAGTTTTGGAGATTTGATATTCTTCACTCTATTGTAGTATTTCTCAAAAAACATCTTGGGCCTTCTCATCAAACACTAGAGAGAAAGGTAAATACTTATGCACATATATGTGTTGAGATTGATCTCAATAATCCTTTTCTCGATTCGTTGGAGATTAGGCTAGAAAATATGATGGATCCAATAGATGGAATATGAAGCTTGTCCTTTCCATTTCCATATTTGTCATGGTTATGGGCATCTTTAAAGAAATTTTCCAAAATGAGTCTTTGAAGCTTTTTCTTCCCATCAAGGTGTTCCTATGGAGAAAACCCATGTAAATGCAAAAGGAAAAGCCCCAATTACAATTAAAAGGCCTAAAATCAATGGGTTTATTTGTGTGTAGTCTCGTCATAGAGGAAGGACTAATATTCATCAAGAAAGGGACTTACCCAAAGGGAATTCAAATAATAGATTTGATATTATACAATCTTTTGAGGATCTTGATTCTTCATTGGTTGAGAAGAATTTACCTTCTTTAGTTGAAAAGACTTCAACTAATCAAGACCTTGTACTTCCCAATTTTTCCCAACTCCCACAACCAAAAGTTCAAAATTTATCAAATATGCTAGTGTTTCCTTAGGAAGGGTCTAGCAGTCAACTTGGAACAAATTTGGTTGGTATTGATTTGAATGCTTGGATCCTATTTTTAACAATATTGTTGACAAGGAATCTATAGATTGTGCTACACCAATAGTCCTTCATGATACTAGAGTTAAATATGGTGTTAGTATTAAAAATAAAATTTCTACTACTTTGGGTCTTCAATGAAAAACTCTTAAAAAGAAGAGTGATTCTCAAGAGAAAGGTAAAATGACAAAGGAGACCTTGAAATTTGAAGTGATTCCTAGTTTAGATTAAATTTTTCCTCCCCTTCAAAAATGATTCTTATCTCATGGAATGCTAGGGGTTTGGGCAACTCCCCTTGTCAAAAGGTTGTCCAAGATCTCATCAAAACTCATAATATTGATGTTATTTTCTTTCAAGAAACATATTTTTCTATGGATGGCATGGTGGCTATGTCTATGTTGTTGTGGAAAGGTAGTTAATGTCAATGTGTGGGAACCAAAGGCACGACTGGAGGTTTAGCTTGCTTGTGGGACCCTCGTTGAATTACACCTTCCTCTTGGCTAATGCGTAAGAATTCTTTATCTTTAATTGGTACATGTTTTGACTCTAGTAATGAAATTTTATTATCTCATGTTTATGCACCAATATATTTTTAGGGAAAGGCTTTTTTTGTGGTCTCATATTTAATTTTTCTACTTAATCATTTCACCTTTCCCTTGGAGTCTTTAATGCTATTATTTATCTTAATGAGAAAATTGGGGGTGGGTGTTGCCACAATCGTGGTTTACACTTTCCAAGAGATCTTGATTTTTGCTAAAATCACATATTTTTAGAAAATATAATGATTTAAGCCTTGAAAAGTTCCATTTAAAGGATTCCAATTTGTTATCACGGAATCTAGTAGCGCTCGTTCCACGGATAACCCCCCTACGAAACTTGTTTGTTTCCTAGGATTCGTGAAGTTCAAGCATGCATAATGAAGTGATTTTCAAGCCACCTCAAAATGCATTCCCAAGCCTCGAATAGTCAATTCGAGCATTCCCCCATGTTCGCCTCACAAAGACCTTCGAAACGAGATCTTTCGCGAAGTTTCACTATTCGTACTTAGCAAATTGCGAAAAATGCAGTGGCACTGAAAAAGTGCGCTCCTGCCCTGAAGCCAAAAATTGGCTAAGTCAGAAAATGCAAGGGCGCTAAAATTTAGCGCCCCTGCATGCAATGAAAATTCCAAAAAATGTAATATCGCTAAATTTTAGCGCCATTACATTTTTCTTCAACACTTAAACTTTTTTCATGACTCTGGCACGTTTCTTCATGTTTTCGCGTTTTTCGTCAATCGTGCCACTTTTCGTGCCTAAATTTATTGCTCGACTTGAGTTAGGTTTTAATTTTCATTTTCACTTAAGTGAATGAATTCACCATTTTAGTTGTTTACATTTTATTTTCTCCTCTCTCCTCTTGCTGTGCGAGTTTGCTTCTCAACTGTAAATCGCGTTTTTGAAGATTTTCGCCATTCTTCCTTCAGCAAGCTTCACGTTTTGGTTCTGGTAAGTCATTTTGCTTTGCCATTATTCTTCTTTCATTTGTATGTGTTCGATATTAACATACAAGTTTTTGTTTTGTCTTCTTCCCTTTATACGCATTTTTGTTTTTGTTCTTTATGTTTCTCTTCGCGTGTTTTCTTTCCTTCATTTCCATTTTCTTACCCTACGCATTCTTTTCTTTGTTTCCCTACGCGTTAAGTTCTTCATTCGTGTCTTTCATCCTTACGCGTAGTGTTCTTCATTCATGTTCAACGCTCATCTCTTCTCTCCATTCGCGTTTCTTTCCCCATTCTCCTCAATACGCGATGTTTTTTTAGAACTGGTATCTATCTAATGCGTTTGTGTATTCTTTTCTTTGTTTCCCTCTCTATACGTCTTGGTATGAACATTGGAAAGATTTATCATTGTGAAAGAGAATTCCTTTAACCTTTGAGTGCGTATGAAATGGGATGGAAACAAGTTCAAAAATTTTCATGTTTCAAACGAATTGTCTTTGCCAAGCATGAGCGCCCTCGCCATTCATTCCTACATTTACATTTTCAAAATTGTCGAGAAAATGCAAAAGCGCTGAATTTTAGCGCTGTGACATTTTGGAAATGTCAAAAAATGCCTAACACTGCAAAGTGTAAGGGCGCTAAAATTTAGCGCCCTTGCATCAAAGGCAATTTTTCAAAGAGGTAAGGGCACTGAATTTTAGTGCCCTTACACTTTTTTCAGGCTTTCCTTAATCCTTCCCAAATGAACTTCATTTTTGACCAGTGCACTCCTTAGCCTCATTTTTCTGCATTTGTGCATCGTTTTGTGTGCCTCATAATCTGCTTCATGATTTCCCATCCTCGTGCTCATTTTGCGCTTTCCCATGTGTCCTAACAATTCATGTTTGTTTTGACTAAACAGATTGCAGTCTACTTTCAAAGATCGTCAAATCAAGATTGATCAGAGCTTCAGTTCTTTTGATGACTGCTACTCAGCCGTCTTCTTCTTTGAAAGCAAAAAGCAAGATGAAATACAAATATCAAGGCATCTATCCGCTAACTATGGTGCTTTCCAAAGTCGAAGAGATAAAGGATACAGAAGTTGGTCATCAAGATTTGGTTGACTTCGCAAAGCTAACAGAGACGAAGCCTCTTCCTGATTCAATGAGAGCTATCATACACAACAACCTCCACTTGGTGGCGATGTTCCCTATAGCTACGCACAATACCGAGTTTGTTCTTCAAGTTGTGTCTCATTACATCAGAGAAAGCAGAAGTGTGATCGACTCTTCTGGGCACGAGATTCTGAGACTCGACCCCAATTTCTTTGACATTGTCTTCAAGGTCCCTCATATGGAGAAATACATTGACATCTCTATATCAAAAGCACAGGAGATCTTCGATGCTGATCCCAATAAAGCTAAACAGTTGATAAACACTCAATGGCTCAAAAAGCCTAGATCATCTGTTTCTAGATGGCCGAAAGGACTCCGAGAAGTGACTTCAAAGATGACGTCAAGGACATGATCACGTGCAGAGTGAAAGGCTTGCCGGAATCATCCACCTTCACGGGATGTATGAATACAATCATGAATTGAAAACAAATGTGATGAGATGCGAGCGTTGATCAATGCTCCTTCTACATTGGTTAGAGTGTCTTCACAGATCTTTAAATCTCAACTGAAATTTCCTAGGATTGGGGATCTTCCAGAGGAACTTCTAAAATTTTAGTAGGCTTGATTTGATAAATTTTGAAACATTATAATTTTATTCTACTAAAAAAAAATTCATGAAACTCCTAAAATACATCTATCAAAATTTCAACTAAAATTGGCTTCATGGTCAGCAAACAATATAGAAAATCCCGTGACAGACTTGGATTTAGTTACAGGGAAAAATTCTTTTGGTACCAGCATTGTATTCCTTTTTCATTGTGGGAATTTACCCGGGAAAGCTTAAGTAGACTTGAAACTTCTTTCCGCTGAAATGAAGATTCTTTTGGCGGGCAAGAGTCTGATGAAGATAAGAAGGATCTGAAGGTGACTTTGAAGGTGAACCAGAAGAGACAAGAGGGTGATCAACAGGTGATAAGAAAAGAGAATGTAATTGAAAATTCAGAACATCATCGCCTGTGACTTCATTCCTCATACCCCTCCAGATTCAAGAACTCCTCCACCTCCTGTTCCCTCGTCACCTATCCCTACCACATGCAGCAGAGATATCCCCTATCCCTGCAGCATCAACAGCTTGATACTCCTTCAGTGACAAGCATTATACGGTTGAGGACCATTCCTAGCTTGTCTTCGCCAACGTATGATATCACTTCTGAGAATGAATGAGTCAATGCATGATCAGCTCAATGTGTCAACTACAGGAGCAATGATGACAGACACTTCTCCAATTGTTACGATACCAATGGTAAGTTCAGATGTGACAATAACTTCAGAAGTGGCAATGGCGACCGAATTGACAGTAGATCCAGAAGTTCACACTTCTTTTCTTCCTCCTTGGCTAATATCTCATGTCTCAAATGATAGGAGGAGCTCGACCTCGAAGAGATCAAAATCCAAAGTATACTCAAGGCTGTTGATAAGTCCCACAAGTATGCTGAAATTGGCATACCATAAATCAATATGGAAGACTACACGGTAACAAAGGTCCAGCTTGGCAAGGTTACCAATGAAAGTGCAAAAGTGCCAAGTCACTTTGGATATCTTGGCCTATAAAGTAGAGCAAGCTCGTAACATGTACAAATTATACAACTTCTCAAGTAATGTGGTAAATATTGAAACCTTCGAAATGAAATCATCTTCGAACATGGATAGATGACGGATGAGAAAACTACCATGTTGGCCAAGCTCACCACAGAGCTTGATAAAGAAAAGAGCGTACTTTCCCAGGAGCGCAGAGACATGGAAAAATGCCTGTTGTCATGGTCGGAAATGAAACAGGTAAAGCTCAGCAAATTGGTGGAGGTTGGGGTAATTCCTGACAAAGAAAAGTTTGTAGAGGTAAGAGAATCACTGAAACACAGAATTCAAGTGGTTCAATCTCTCACAGAAGATCTTCACCAAATACAGGAAGACGTCGACGGGCATCGCAACATTCTTGACAAAAGTATTAGAGAGTTGCCTGGTCAACTTCTTGAGGAAAATCGTATCTTCCTGCCGGCCACAAAATATCCCTGATCTTCAAGGAAGCCATCATGAATTTGATTGACAGTTCAGACTTCTCAGAAGCTTCGTTGAACATCATTTGTGATACAAGGCTTACATTGGACAACCTGAAGACGCATCTTGACAGGTGCAAGAAGGTTCACTCATCTGCCATGAGATCGATCACGAGAATTCACACCATTGTGGATTACACCGTTGGTCCAGATGAGAAGTTTGTGCAGGACTAGGAGGAAATTTGAAGACTTCCGTGCCCAATGCAAAGAAACGTGACCCCCTATTCTCCAGTGTTAGACATTTCCGGTGCATCCCATTATGCATCTTGTAAATATTTCTTGACATTTTGAATGTCATTTTGTAAATTGTAATTACACCAAGTCCAAAGATGTAATATTTTCAAAACAAATTACACTTTGACTTTGGTCAAATTAGGTGAGATCTCCTAAAATGGCTCACCTAACTATTTTCTCAATCTCTTTCCTTATTTTCTCATCCCTCTTTCTATATAATGTGAGGGATTTTCATTGTAAATTATCTTTTAGCCTTTTGCAACGAAGTGCTGCCCTTTTGTAAGCAAATTTGTGAAACTTTGCGTTCATGCTTTGTGAATGAGATTCGATTAATAAAGAAAAGGATTGCAAGCCAAACTTTGCGTTGGATTTGATACTTTTGTGAGTTAATCTTATTTGGTAGTGATTAGTTCGAAGAATCTGAAAGACTCTAAGTAGTTTATGTAAACTTTGTGTTTCATCTATTATTTAGATTGCATTGTTATTTTTGTTTATCATTGGTTGAATGATCTACAAGACTTTGTGCTTGTAATCATTCATGCTCTTGCATGTTCTGGTTGAGTAATCTACAAGACTTTGTGCTTGTAATTATTCATACTCTTGGATACCCTTGTCGAAGGATCTACAAGACTTTGTGCTTGTAATCGTTCGTGCTATTTGACACTTTTGTTGGATGATCTACAAGACTTTTTTCTTGTAATCGTTCATGCTATTCCAAGATTTGTTGCATCTAAGAAGACTTTGTGCTTCTAACGTAGCAAATGGTATGTCTACGCAGATCCAACACTGATAAAGCTACAAAATGACTTTTTGCCTTCGTGAGCTTTCCCTTTTTACTTTATTTGTTTGTTATTAATCACTTCTGGTATCTCTACGCTTCGCTTTGACGAGATAGAGATATTGGCATTACTGCTAGTTGTTTATCTCAAGTTATCAAGAATTCTGAACTTTCAACGGTGAAGCATTGTAAACATCTTCTCTGAAAAAAGAGAGAAGTATGAATGTAACACACACCCCCCACTCCGTAGTTTTCATATACATTTTGTAATTATCTGTTTGATTTACTATCGCTTCTGTTAGCAGTAAGAAGGGCGCCTCCCCTTTCCGAGAGGAGAGATTCACATCTCACATAGCTGTGGCTGAAGTTCAAGTTGTGTAATCTATCGAAAGCTGATTACATAATTTTCACCCAACACAATTGAAGAGGGTTTTATCAAACCACCTTAGACCAAGCCCCCTTGGATAAAACCTCGCTAGTTTTAAACCATACCTATAACGAAGTCTCCTTTACACCTATCAAAATGTTGATAAAAAACCACTTTTGATTTAATTTTTGGGGGATCAAATGAATTCATTTAAAATTTGTTTTTTGTAAGTATGTATTCCTTATTATAAGCTTCCAAAAAAGTATAATTTTAAATAAATTTAATTTGATTATTAATTTTATTTCTTGTGAAAGTAGATTTTTCACCGAAAATCAAGCTCTATGTTTTGCACATGTGGAAAAATAGAAGATTATCATTTTTTTTTTAAAATATGAGTGAACCAAATATTGAATTCCTTGATCCAACAAAAAAATAAAATTGAATTTCGATACATACAAAAAAATTTACGCTTTATACAGTCTGCCTATGTCTAAATTGTAATTGGTTTGACTTCAAAACTTGATTAAGGAAAAAATATTCAATAAAGCACTATCTAACCAAGTGGAAGCACTATATATTGGAGGTATAGATCTAAATTTGAAAGAGTTATAATTTTATCCTTCATGGAAAAAACATTATGCGTTATATGATGAGAATCACTCCTTAAAAATGTTGTTTTCTGAAAAAAACTAGTTTTCGAGGGAGATGGAAAAAGAGGTGCAATTTGATTCCAAAAATTTTGAAAAAATATATTTAGAATCTACAAAAAAAAATTCATGAAACTCTAGTTTGCATCATCTTCAAATTTCTCATGGTTTAGCCGCTATAGGTGCCCGAAAGAGAAGATTTAGTTAGAAAAAATTATTTTAGTGTCCAGTTTTGCCAAAAATTGTAAACCACTATTGTGGGATCACCCGGGTTTGAGTAGACTTGATGCTTCTTTTTCTTTGTTCCATGAAAAAATATCTTTTCTCAATCATGTGGTTATTAAACAGCGTGGAGGAATACTTGGAACAATAGAAGATGTGGTTATGCTTCCATTTTAGAGTGTCTAGATAGATTTTTAATCTCAACTAAATGGATTGGGGATAATTTGATAACTTCTAAAATTTTATAGTGGCAAGTTTTGTTGATTGACCCATTAAATTTTATTCTTCTCTTTTCTTGAGTCCTAAAATACATCTATTAAAATTTCAACTAATGTGGCTTCGTCATCAAACAATTAGAGAAAATATGACTACTTGGTGGTTACAGGGAAAACCCTCCTTTGGTACTGCAATGTATTCCTTTTTCAAAAGGCTACAATTTGTAAAGCTTAAGCTTAAACACTGGAATAAATATGGTTTTGGTAATATTTTTGGAAAAAGATATAGGTGTAAGAAAAGTTGAATGAAGTAACCTTTCATATTAAATAACAAGGTATGACTACAATTACACTTAAGGAGGAGTTCTCTCTTACTAAGGAGCTTCATGAATGGAAATTACATTAAGAGATCTTTTGGAAGAAAAAGTTCAAGATTACGTGGCTCTAAGAGGGAGGTCATAACACTCCCTTCTTTCATAATTCAATTAAGGAAAAGAGACAAAGTAATGTTATCTCCTATATTTTTATCTTCTCAATGTATTCCTTTGAATTCTTCTTAGGAGAATAATGCAAAATCTATTTTTTGTTTCTCTTCTTTGTTTCTAGAAGGTAATTATATATCTAGATCTAGATAGGAGGAAAAAGTTATTTTGGATTGTATTCCTTCATTGGTTACTAATGAAATGAACAATTAGCTAATGACACCAATCACTTTAGAGGAATTGGAAAGAGTCACTTTCAAATGAAGGCAAATCTCCAGGTCCAAATGGATTCCCAATTGAGTTTTTTCAAGAATTCTAGGGTATTTTGAAAAATGATCTTTTGGACGTTGTCCGTGAATCTCAAATTCATAAACAAATGCTTAGGGCAATAAATTCTACTTTTTTAGCTTTGGTTCACAAGAAGAAAGGGGGTAATTCTTTTGAGTTATTTCACCCTATTGCTCTATGTAATGTCGCTTATAAGATTATTACCAAACTGATGGTTGAACGTCTAAAATAGATTTTAGATTATTTGATATCACCTAATCAAGGGGGTTTGTGAAGGGTCATCAAATTCCCGATGAAATTGTTGTTGCTTCATAAACCATTCATTCCATGGGGCGTTCAGGAAGACATGCTATGTTTATAAAGTTTGACATGTGAAAAGCTTATGATAGATTTTTATGGTCTTTTATCCAAAATGTGGTATCCAGATTTATATTTTATTTAGAATGGATTACATGGGTTATGAGTTGTGTGACTTCAACATCTTTTTCAGGTTTGATAAATGGAACCCCTTCTTCTATATTTTTCTACTTCAAGAGGATTGAGACCAAAGAGATCCTCTCTCACCATACCTTTTAATTATTATGGTTGAGAGTTTGAGGAGGTTCTTTATTTATATGGGATTCATAGGGAGCATTCAAGGTTGGAAAATGACAACAAATCTTAATTCTCATTCCCATCTTCAATGTGTTGATGATATAATTTTAATGGGTATTGCTTCTATTATTGAGGAAACCAATTGCAGGAGAGCTTTGTATATGTATTTGATTGCTTCAAGTCAACAACCCATTGAGGGAAAATCAAA
Organism: Sequoia sempervirens; assembly: GCA_007258455.2. Lineage (NCBI taxonomy): Eukaryota > Viridiplantae > Streptophyta > Pinopsida > Cupressales > Cupressaceae > Sequoia > Sequoia sempervirens. The sequence continues at coordinate 169,741 of VDFB02137872.1, forward strand.
GATTTATTTTTTCAACACCCCTTTAGACTTTCAACAAAGAATAGCTTATATTTTGAGGTTTAATATAGGGAAACTTCCTTTGGAATATCTTGTAATTTCATTATCAGCTAGTCAACCTACTCACCTTCAATGGAAGTAGATTCTTGATAGTTTCAAAACAAGGGTTAATCATTGGAATTATAAGTGGTTATCTTAATTGTTGGATGCCTTACACTCAAATCAGTGTTGTAGGCTCTCCCGGTCTATAAATTTTTCATACTTTCTATGCCCAATTTAAAAAAAAAAGAATTTGACTCTTTCTCAAAAAAATTCTTTGGTTGGGGAATTTGGAGTCTAATAAGTGGAGCCTTATTAGTTGGGATCGGGTTTGTAGGCCTAAAAAAAATGAGGGTCTTGGTCTCAGGATTTCTGAGTTTAATAGTCAAGCCTTGGCTGCCAAACTCTTTTGGAGATGGAGTCAACAACAAAATCAACCTTGGGAAAAAATTCTTCATCAAAAATATTTACATGAGGTTGTAGTTGAGGAGATTCTGAGAAAGAATTTAGTTGGGAAATGATTGATCTATACTGCTATTAAGAAGGGAGTTTATCTTGTGAAGAGGGGTCTTTTTGGACTGTCAACTATAGAAGTAATGCTATTTTTTGGTCATACTCTTTGGATCTTAATCCCCCAATTCTTACTTCTTATCCTTGTCTTTTATTCTAAATATTTTTTTTGGAAGCAAGTTAGTCTAAAGTTTTCATTTTAAGACATCTCGGTTGGTTGGGAAAACCTTTCTTTACTTTTGGAAGAATTTTAGCCAATGGCTAGCAAGAGGTGACATAAATGATAAATTTTCTCTTAGCTCTATTTTGAAAAATCATTTATGTTGTTCTTGGAGAAGGATGATACCTTAGTTTGGCATTTTAACCCTAAGGGAGTTTATTTAGTGTTTAGTGGACACTAGATGTTAGATCATGACATAAATGGGGACTAAATTTTCCCTTGGTGGAGAAGAATATGGAACAAGTACTGTTGGCCAAAGTGTAATTTATTTATATGGCTTCTTTGCTAAAACAAATGCATTATGTGGGAAAACATAAGAAAAAGAGGTTTTCAAGGTCCTTCCAAATTTGATTTTTAGGAATTTAGTGAGGAATGTGCTTCCCATCTTTTCTTCTAGTGTTATTTTGTGAAGGGCCTTTAGAAGCAATGATGGTCTATTTGGAATCACCCTTTATGTTCGTGTCACTTCTCTTCCTGAATTTTGGGCTAGCTTGGGGCAACCTCCTACTTCATCTTTAATTTTAAAAGTGGCTTGAGATATAGGACTTGTTTACAATCTTTGGGAAATTTGGTTATAAAGAAATCATCAGATATTACAAGGTTATCAAAGTTATTGATTATATTTGGCAAAAGATTTTAGATTCTGTCAAAGAAACATTATTTGCTAAATGTTCTTTGATTGGATTAAACGTGGGTTGAATTTATCCTTGCAATTCTATGTTTAATTGATAAATGGGTTTGGATCAATCTTCGGGAATTTCATAATAATTTCCTTAGTTATCCTTCAAGTGTTAATCTAGGGGCGTAAGCTTGTGAATAGTGTTGCAAAAATCTACCTAAGGGATGAAACTAATGAACTAAGGGGGGATGGATGCATCTAAGAATTTAAAACACACCTTTCAATCTAAAATTCAAAAGCACACTTCTTCAAATCATAAATGAATGAAATCCTTTCTTTAATTACTACCTACCTATTTCATCCAATCTATCTATTTTTTATTAAACTTGAATAGTGAAAACTCAATATCTTAGGATATACACTCCTTAATATAGATATTAACAACAACCATTACAATAGTAAAATAAATATTATAGTTGCTAAAGATATATTGAAATAGTGTAGGCGACAAGAAGTTGAATTGCGATAGGAGGTCGAAGTGCGGCAGGAAGATGAAGTGCGGCAGGAAGATGGAATGCGGAAGGAAGATGAAATACAATAGAGAGATGGAATACAACAGAGAGATGTAATATAGCAAAGAGATGGAATACAAAAGAGAGATGGAATACAACAAAGAGATGGAATGTGAATGGGATGCGATAGGAATTTTTATAGAATGAAACACAACATAATCCAAAGTGGAAAACACAACAATTAATTTGCAACGGAAACACACTTCTTGTTCCTTCGACCACAATTACATTCCATAGAGAATTCATTGTAGTTATTTTAGTACCAAATTAATCAGACAAATTGGATTATTAATAATCTATAAACTTGAACAAAAATTAAACTAAATTACAACACACTTGAAAAACATACATTCAATAGGAATGGAATTGCATGGAATACAAAGATCTAAGCTAATAAAACATAAAAAAATCTCACTAGGCTTCCCAAGAGGGGGCCCTTCCTCTGGTTCATGAGGTGAGCATAAAAGAATTGGTTACTCTAACTCAATCCACGAATCAACTAATCAATCATTTAGGAATGAAAAAAATATCTCCAATCTTCTTGATTTTGTATATTCTATCTATCATTTTTAGATCATAGCACACACACACACACATATATGTCCAATATTTTGAGTGTCACAAGACAAAACAAAAAGAGCATTGCAGTTTGTTATGGCTGATGGCCAACAAACTAGACGATTATAGTTCTTGGGTTGGCTGCAGGCCATAAACCCAAAACAGTTATAAAAACAACTTTTTTGAAATAAGATATAAAAACAAAAACAAAAACAACTAGGCTTTCCTCACATTCAACCCACGTATGCCTTTCAAGGTTTATCGTTCACATGGCTGGTTTCATCTTCACATCTAGTTCCTATAGCAAAACCATCCAAAATATATTATTACCTCAATGATTTCAGCATTCTGAAAGCATTCTTTCCTCTTTGAAAACATATCAAAAATTCTTTATTTTCCTAAAAATTAATGGCAATAATGAATTAGGAGAAAGGATAAATGGAAATGGAATAAGGGAAAAAGGACATAAAAATTGAACACATTTTACACCCATCATTTCCCTTCCAACTTTAGGGAATTTGCATGCCCTCATGCAAACGGTGACTACAAACCAGGTGACCAAACTGTGCTAGTAGTAGTTGCATCCACACCGCATTGTAGTTCCTTGGAAGACTCAGCTACCTTGCATAACCTTGTTTTTCCTTCATCAATAGCTTCCCTCTATTGCTTACTCTACACAACAAGTTCTTGTAGTTGTGCTTTTAGCTGCTCATTTCCCTTTTGCAATTGCATAATGACTTGGCATAGTTGATTGAATGGGATGAGCGATTGATTGCAATCTTCCTTTTGGGTCTCATCGGAAATGACAATAAGGGCCTTTGAAACATTTTCAACAATAGTGGTCTCATTTTCCAACTGGGGTGGAGGGAATTTTGTAATGTTAAAATTTTCTAAAACATCCTCATTCCCACAAGGATTTGCATCTTCTTCATTTTGCTCCCCCTCCTCTACAGTGTGTTCAACACGACCCAAAGTTTCAACATTATCATCTAGGGTTCTTTCATTATGCTGGACTTCTTTTTCAGGAAGAGTACCTCCAACTTCTTCATATGCCCTCTCTATGTTGATCCTAAGGATTTCATCCCTCCATATGTCCTCACCTTCAGGGTCTTTTTCATCTTCAATTCTTTCCTCTACATTGTATGTTTCTTGGCTAGAGGCTCCTTCATCAGGGTGCAAATGTGGCTACTCAGGGGTTTCTATATCCTTGGAAGGAAGGGTTTCCCTTTGTTCTTCCTCGGTTCATTGTCTCTTCCTATGTTGTTCTTCCCTTTACCTTTACCTAGCAATATTCCCTTCACCTTTACTTGAGGACTTTGTTGTGACTATCTATACTTCAGCGATGGAGTGAGCAGCTTCTGCAAGCTTGTCGAACCAACTGGAAGTCCTCCTTTTACACTACCCAGTGAGGGATGTGGTGTCTTCAATTTGTGGACTGGAGGCAGCTATAGGGCTAATTTTATGCTTTTTGGGGGTTTTATCAATAGGGGTTTTCTTCAATTTCTTCTTTTTAGAAGATTCCCCAACTAGGGTTTCTTCTGCAATTCGTTTCATAGGGATTTTGGTAGGTTCTTTACTCTCAATTTCTAAATTTACAAAGCTATCCCATTCCAAAGGGGGTTTAGCAAAATGAAGGCCATGCATGACTATTAGTTTGATTAACCCATGATGGGCGATGGAATTCTCATGACCCTTCCGAAATTAACTACATGAATGTTTCAATGAGAAATGCAGATAGTAAGGAAGATTAACAAGGAGGGCATTTCGTAAATGCAACATGAGGCGAATATGGTGGGCATGAATATACTCATATCTTCCTTCACAAGTAATATACTGAATAAAAAATTTAGCTACCTCATCCCGCGGAGATTGAAGGGACTTTTGTTTGTTACCTTGGCCTTGCACATACTCGATAGACTCTCCTCTTTGCAGAAACTGCTTGTGGTGGAGCTTAAGGTCTGTGACCCTCGTGTTGGAGTTAGGAGAGAACAAATTTCTAGTTTGGGGAAGGCTAGTAATCGTAGCAATCATATGAATTGTGACTGTAAACTACAAACCCCTTAGAGTAACACTCTCTTTATGGAACCCTACAACAAACTCCATAGAGACCCTTTCATCAAAGCCACATAGTTTCTCAAAGTATTTTGTCCAGGTAGCCTGCTTAAAAATATTATACGCTTCTTCATTGGAAAGAAGCTTTTTCATGGACAAAGGTTCATGCCTAGTATGATCGCCTCCCATGGTGTTGAAAATACGGTAGGAGCTTCAACAATGACTACAGTGGCAAATAGAATAGTAGGTAGATGACGATGGTTAACAAAAATTATTAATGGCAGGTTATGGGTAATAATAGGTGAAATGTTATGATAATCGTATGAGGTGGAAAGTGATGAGGAATTACAGCTTGGCCAACTTGGATAATGATGAATAGTTAACCCATACCCCCCAACTTAGAGGTGAATCGTCCTGGTCATGCCAACCAATCATTAGGAGAAATAAAAACATTTCATTAGTTTAAAAAGAGAGAATACTCCCTAATACCAATAAGTGTGAGGTGAATGTACAATGATGTGACAACTGGAGGAATGGTGGCGTGCAACCTAAGTTGAAGATGACGTCACGAAAAATATGAAAAGATTTGAATCATGAAGGATGATAATGAAGCAGTACGAAAGAAGTGAGGTTGACCGCAAGTGGAGTGGATGTGAAAGGAAAGACATTGGTAGCAACATCCATGTGAAGGAAATGGCAGGTGTTGACAAGACTATGGTATCATGAAATGAGTGAGCGATGGAACCCACATCACTGAATTGACCCATAGAAGCACTTGGAGGCTAGGCGACAAGAACCAAGTAAGCGACACATAGGGTCCGAGAGAAGACAATGACAAGAACAACAGGAAGCTCTTGTCGCATTACAAAATAGGTAGCGATAGGAACAAAGGGAAGCTTCTGTCACACCGTTGAACTGATTGTGGGGTGCTCATGGTGGAATTTTATTTTTAAATTACATTGATAGACCGCCAATATCCTGGCTTTCAGTCTACCAACACTTGGAAGCGTTGGATAACCATTTTTCACCACCAGGTTTATTTAGTAGTTAGTACCTACCGAAGTCCAGTTTTCAAGTACTAACTGGCCAACAATGCTCGAGGGTTTTCATTGTTGGATTTTTATTGCTTTTTTTATATAAAAAACAACATAACAAATTAGTTTGAAGAGGTGAAAGGAACAAGAGTAAGTTCCTTCGCTATATCACAAACAAAATTCTCCTTGGAAAGAGGTCATTTGTAGAGTTTTAGGTGGTGCTCATTGACGAGAAGAGCCCTCCGCTCTGTATCCACGGTGCATAGCCTAACAACACCATTATCATAAACAATATGGATCTCGTAAGGACTGAGCCATCGAGTGTGAAACTTCCCCTTGAAATATTGAAACCAAGAGTCATAAAGCAATGCCCAGTCTCTAGGTTGGAAAGTTCAGGGTCAGATGAAATGATCTGCCACTGTGATCATGGCTTCTGTATGACCTCTGCATGAAAAAGGGCCTCTTGACGCATTTCATCAAGAGAATGGAGTTGAGTGATTCTTTCTTTCTGAGCATCACTAAGATTCATCCCGAGCTGAAGTGACGTACGAAGAGTTTTTACTTCAAATTCAATGGGCAAGACAACCTTCTTGCCATAGATGAGCTTGTATTGTGTCAACTTGGTGGTCATCTTCCAAGTGGTGCAGTAGGACCATACTACTTCAATTAGTCGTTCTGCCCAGTCTTTCTTGTGCAATGCTACTATCTTGGTAAGAATATTCTCCAATTCTCTATTGGTCACTTCCACTTGCCCATTGGCTTGTGGATGATATGGAGAAGAATTCCGATGCTTGATTTCATATTCTCTAACCAATGTTGTAATCAACTCAGAAGTGAACTGTGCTCCCTCATTCGTGAAAATTTCCTTGGGTACACCAAACCTAGTAAAGATATTAGAATACAAGAAGTTAGCAACCTTAGTATCCCTAACATGTTTTAAGGCTACTACATCTACCCATTTAGTAACATAATCCGTACAAACCAAAATTTATTCTTTATTCTAAGAAGGAAAACTAATGGGCCCTATGAAGTATAACCCCCATTTTTCAAATGGTTATATGGATAACTAAGGGTGTAAAGGAATTTCATCAGAGCGGGTAGGTCGCCCCATACATTGAAATTTATCACAATGTTGAACATAACACATGTCCTTATAGAGTGTGGGCCAATAATAGCCGATAGTTAAGATCTTTTGGGCAGTCCTATGACCAACAAAATGTCCTCCACAAGGTTCTATGTGGCATGCGCACCGAACTTCAAAGACATCTTCTTTGGGCACACACTGACACATGATATTATCAAGGTCTCAGCGGAAGAGCATCCCATTAATCCATGTGTAATCACCACTGAGTTCAGCCAAATTTCGGTGTTCCCTTGGAGAGAAATGAGGTGGGAACCTACACATAACCAAGTAGTCTTCCATGTCAGTGTACCACAAACTTTTTGTTGATATAGCAAAAAGGTGTTCCTCTGGAAAGGTATATAGCAAAAAGGTGCTCCTCTGGAAAGGTATCATCAATCGAAACTGGTTCATCTTCACGCTGCATCCTAGAGAGAAAATTGGCCACTACATTCTCTCGCCTTGGTTTGTCAAGGAAGGTAATATCAAACTCCTGCAAAAGAAGCAACCACCAAATCACTTATCCTGTTAAACAAGTTTATTCATAAAAAATCTAATGGCAGAGTGATCTGTATGTACAAATATTTTATACCCAGTTATGTAGTGGTGAAATTTATTTATTGCATAGACTAAAACCAAAAAATATTTTTCAACAATAGTATAATTTACCTCTACACCAGTAAAATTCTTACTGATATAATAAATAGAGTAAAAGAGAGATTCTTCCTTTTGTGCAAGTACAACTCCCATCGAACTGTCTGATGCATCGGTATGTTTATGAAATGACAGTTCCCAATTTGGTCCTCGTAGCATAGGTGTCATGATGAGTTTACCTTTGATTTCTTCGAAATATTGTTGAGATTTTGGTGCCCATGAAAAATTTGCATCCTTCCCTAGCAACAAAAATAAGGGTGAGGCAATCTTGCTGAAATTTTGAATAAACTTGCGATAATAGCTAGGATGTCTTAGGAAACTACGTACATACTTTAGGCAAGTAGGTACAGGAAAGTCTTGAATAATTTGTATCTTTTTCGGATATACCTCAATTCCTATTTTAGAAATATAACGACCCAACACAATACCTTCAGTCATTAATATGTGACATTTTTCATGCCTTAAGGAAAGCTTAGTATCAATACATTGTTTAAGTAATTTTTCAAGATTTTCCTTAGCTTCATCATATGTATCACCATAAACTATAAAATCATCCATATATACTTCTACACAATCATGAATTAAATCAACAAAAATACTTAGAACAACTCGTTGGAAAGTAGCGGGTGCATTAAAAAATTTGAAAGGTAAGACATTGTAGACAAATGTTCCCCAGGGGCAGGTAAAAGTAGTTTTGTTGCTACAACCTTAATATTAGTGTACATCGGGTTATGAATAGTCGGCTTGTGGCTATCTTAACTCTCTATTAAGTCATATTATCATTATTATATTGTTATTTAGTTGTTTAGGTCTGCCTAAGTCTTATATAGGTGTGTCTAAGTTGGCCTAGGTGACATCCTTGGCATAAATAGGTATATATAGGAGGTTGTGAGTCTTATTTCATCATGAAGTTGTGAAGTGTGTTCTCATTAGAGATATTTGGAGGTTTTCCCCCTCGAAGTGGCTTGTTATTCTCAGTTATTATCAAGTATTTTCAGCATATTTCATATCATATTATTCTATTGTGCAAGTTATTTCATAACAAGTGGTATTAGAGCATGATCTTGGCACCATAGAGGCAAGGTTTTTCTCAATTTTGGAGGTGATTTTGGGAAGAGCATATCTTTCAGATTTTGGCGAATTTTTTTCTAATTTTTAAAGGGTTTTTGAAGAACATATTGAAGAAGATACAGTCCAGATTTCAGAATAATTGGAGCAGAATTAAGCAAGTTATTGTAGAATTAGGGTTTCTACACTATATTTTTGGAATCTACATATCTCACACATCTTGTTGAATTGAAGTCTGATTTTTATTGGGTTTTTGAAGAAATACCAAAGGAGATTACAGTAAAATTTTTAGAGAATTTAAGTTTCATTTGTGTTGATTTATTTCAACATTAGTGGTTTCCATCATGACGGGGCCTGCAACAAGGGGTAAAAAGAATGCTGTCACTCCAGGGAAGACTCCTGATAAGGATGGTGAAACAATCGAGGATGTTACTCATAATGAGGAAATCAATAAGGTAAAGGAAGACATTTCCTCAATGAAGATGGATATGTGTGACCTAAGAGGAGATATATCAGACCTACGAAACATGTTGAGCGCCTTTATGAATAAACCAAGAAAGGAGGTCTCAAGCAGCCAAGAACCAGAAGAAGAAACAAATGAAGAAGAAGAAGAAGAAGAAGAATCAAAAGAAGAAGAAGAAGAAGAAGAAGAAGAAGAAGAAGAAGAAGAAGAAGAAGAAGAAGAAGAAGAGGAAGAAGAAGAAGAAGAAGAAGAAGAAGAAGAAGAAGAAGCGAAAGAAGAAGAAGAAGAAGAAGAGGAAGAAGAAGAAGAAGAAGAGGCATATGCAGAAGTAGAAGAAGCAACAACAAAGAAGAAGAAGCAAAAGACCAACCAGAAGAAGGAAGAAGAAGCAGAAGAAGGCAATGAAGAAGAAGTTCCTAATCAAGCTATTCAACCAATGCAAGGGTACATATATTATTCCTCACCTCTTCCTCTATGACACATCAAAAGGTTCAGGTAAAGGAAGAACACATTCATCGCCATCAAGAGCTTGATGTAAAGGGAAGACACATCTTGGAGCTGAAGTTAATTTTCCAGACACGCATGAAGAAGCTGGTGACATCAACAATTCCAAGTTACCTCATTACAAGGAAATATTTTCTAATTGAAGATGCTACATGGGAGGATGAGGAGTTCATTCAAAAGAATCCAAACTTGATTAGCATTGAGGACAATGCTTCTTTGAAGAAGGGGGGCATGCTACGCCCTTAATATTAGTGTACATCGGGTTATGAATAGTCGGCTTGTGGCTATCTTAACTCTCTATTAAGTCATATTATCATTAGTATATTGTTATTTAGTTGTTTAGGTCGGCCTAAGTCTTATATAGGTGTGTCTAAGTCGGCCTAGGTGATATCCTTGGCATAAATAGGTATATACAGGAGGTTGTGAGTCTTATTTCATCATGAAGTTGTGAAGTGTGTTCTCATTAGAGATAATTGGAGGTTTTCCCCCTCGAAGTGGCTTGTTATTCTCAGTTATTATCAAGTATTTGCAGCATATTTCATATCATATTATTCTATTGTGCAATTTATTTCATAACATTTGTCTTGGTCTTCCGGGGGCAATATAAATTTGGTTATACCCACTGAACCCATCAAGAAAGGAAAAGAACTTTTTCCCAACTAAGGTGTCTAAGACTTGGTCAATGAAAGGAAGTGGGAAATGGTCTTTCTTGGTGGCCTTGTTAAGGGCCCTATAATTGACACATATTCGCCACTTTCCATTCTTTTTAGGTACTACTACAAGTCGGGACACCCATTGGCTATCTGATATAGGGTGGATAAATCCTACATTAAGCAACTTCTGAAGGTATTCCTTAACTATTTCTCATAAGGCTGTGTTTAACCTTCTCTGGGTTTGTTGCACAGGTCTACTCCCTTCTTCTATATAGATATGGTGTGTATAAGTAGTGGGATGAATACCTCTCATATCTTGATAATCCCAAGCAAAGATTTCTTTATGGGCACACAACATCTCAATTAGTTCTTTCAATTGGGAGGCATTCAAACTGAGATTGATGTTAAGTGTTTTACCAGGTAAGATTTTAGTAACTTGGGATTGTACAGGGGTATCCATGGCAAGTAGTTGTGAATTAGACAAAGATGGGTTAGTATTGTTGGACATAAAAAATGGACTGTATATACAATCATGTAGTAATAATTGGTGCAAAGTAATAAAGTGTTGAACAAACTATGAACTACCTACTAACGGAAAATTTCCAAACGGGCAATTATCACTTATTCCCATAGGAAAAATCATTGTCTCAAGATCATTATCAACTAAATAACGATTTTGCAATAAATGATTAATAACAGCGTCTTCTGAAATATCTTCAAATTCCCTACTTTGATCGATTGTAAAAATAGGTAGAGACTCCTCTAAGTCGCTAGCAATCCACAAAGGATCCTTTGTTTCCAACAATGGTTGCATTGGAGGGTACATCGTTAACTGCTTTGTTTTCTCCCCGTTTGAAATCACCATGTTTCCAGACCTGCAATTAATGAAAGCATTAGCAATAGCTAACCAAGGTCTACCTAAAATTAAGGGGTATCCCCCCAACTTAATCTTTGGTTGCAAAATCATAAAATTTGTTGGATACTCCCAAAACTCAATAGAAATAATGATGTCTTTGATCATACCTTCTGGTTTTACTAGGGAGCGATTAGCCATTTGCAAGACTGTTGGAGTAGGTCTTAGACCTTGAAGGGACAACCTCTCCTTAGTCTCATTATTCATTACATTTATAGTTGCTCCTAAATCCATAAGTGTATTTGGAGTGATTATATCACCGATACGTATCTTACTCATTGGACTCCTGGGATCTGCATACTTAGGGACTAAGATCCTTCCCAACATCAAGTCTACAAGTTCTCCAACGACCTGGACTATCTTGGGGTCCTGCTTCTTTTGTTGTTTCCTCCCACAAAGTTCTTTAACTTCTTTGGTGTACACAGGAACATCTCGAATAGCCTACAACAAAGGAATCTTAATGTTAACATTGTGTAACTCATTCATAAAATCAAAATCTGATTGAGATACTTCCTGCTGTTTAGGTTGTCCTTGCAGCCTATCAAGAAATGGAGGCTTGGGTTGTTCCTCTTTTGGCTCAGCTGGAAAGTCCTCGACTTCTGTGATGGTTGGTCCTTGGAGGTTCTTCCCAGACCTTAGGTGTACACCATCAATTTCCAATGCATTGAAAAGATAAGTCAGGAATCCTGCCACTTATTATAGATTGATTGAGCCACCTTATTGTTTGGATTGGATGTTGGTTGTGTGGGCATTGGTGTGTGTTTTGGAGGTTGGTTTGAACTAGAGGGTTGATTAGGTGATGGAATAGGTGGAAAGAGTTGTTGGGATTGTTGATATGGGTTTATTATTGGAGGTGGTGGATATAGAGGGAATGACTAATATTGTGGGTAAGGTGGTGGTGGTGCTCGCGCATGCTTGTCATGATTGTGGAGTAGGCGAATATTGTTGTGACCATTGGGGGTAGTATGGAGGTTGTTGCCAACCTCCATACCATCCAGTTTGATTTGAGGAGTTCTATTGAAAAGGATTTTGAGGTGCAACTTGATAATCAACAGGGGGCATTGCTCTTTGTTGCCAAGGTCTTTGTTTGGCCATGAAGTAAACTGGTTCATCTGTGTACTCTACCTTTGTCATACCTACAGGAAGAGGTTTTAGCATAGTGTCCCTATTGGATTCTTCTAAAGAAGATATCTTTGTTCTATTATATGGGCACTCTTCACTACTATGCTTCTTTCGACAAACAAGACAAAAGACGGCTAAGGTTACTTCAACCTCCTCTTGTTTCCTTCGTGTGTATAAAGTGTCTATCTATTTACCCATATGAGTTAAAAAATCAGTCTTAAGATCTTCAAGTAGATTACCTATCTCACGCTTTGTGATACCTGTTGAGGTCCCCACATGATACAACTTACTTGGATAGGTTCTTCTTGAGCGCTGAGATCTCAAATAATTCTTGCAAATATCACAAATATCATCGAAGTCCATTTTAGAGATGTTCCCTTTACCTATTAAATTGAATGCTTCCATAGTATCATCTTTTATTCCTCTAAGAAACAACATTTTAACAACATTAGGAGTTAGCCCTTGTTGTCATGATCATTGAAAATTGAACATGAAGTGTTCGAGCTAGTCTTCTACAGACTCATCTTCTTTCCGTGTCATGTAGAAGATTTCATCCCAAACCTCCTTTGTTTTACAATACTCTTGGTACTTGGTTAAAAATAATTCCTTCATGACTTCCCATGTTCTGATATTCCTGAGGTTCATGAACCAACATAGGGCTACATCTTTTAATGTGGCTGGGAACAATTTGAGCTTTTGCGCGTCACTCTGGTAATCATAGTTGTGGAACAACACATCAAATTCAAACAACATGTCAGGATCCTCAATAGAAAGACCACGAAAAATAGGTAAAGCAGAATGAGGAATTTTCTTCATAGGGGCATCTTGTTCGGGATGTTTAATTGGAAACTCAAAGGTAACCGAAGTATTGTTGGCCAATTCCCTATTATGATGTTTTTGTTATTGTTGGGATCCATGACGTCTAGTGCTCAAGGGGTAAAGTAGGTTTAAATGGCTCTTGGGTTTCTGAGAATGGATCAGCTTCCAGCTCGTAAGATTCCTGAAAGAAATTTTCAACCTTTCTTCACAATACTTTGGAAGAACTTGGATAGGCACTTGCAGGTGTCTCAACGGTAGTAGACTCTATGACACACTTCTCAATACTGAGTTTGGGTAACTCTAATGATTGCAATTTAATTTTCAATATTTGTTGTTGTGAGCTGCCTCCCTTAACTAATGATTTTGAATTGTTATATGATTTTTCAAGTTGTGTATTACTCCCTTTATCCTTCTTAACAAATCTCTCTCTACTATCATGTAATGTCCCCTTCTCGAGCATGATCTTTCCAGTTGACCGTTGGCCTATTCCGGAGACCCGTAGGCTACTCGGAAGGTGAAATTAGGATTTCGTGTTTTGGAGGTTGCTTTTGCTCGTGGTTGGTTGATTTAATGGCAGATTCTTTCTGGGTTTTTAGAGAGCTTCACAGTGGTGTGTTTTTCTTGGCATTCCGAGCACCTTCGGGAATTTACTATTTTTAGTAAATTCTATTTTTAGTAGTGGTTCAGTCAGCATCAGCTCAGTCAACTTTCCTCTTCTGGCAGTTCATTGGGTAATTCTCATTTTTGGCTTAAGGGGTTCATTTTGGAGAAATAAGTTATTTTAAGTCAAAATGTTTTATTTTAAAAATACCCCTTGGCCTAGTGATATAACTTAAAAGTTGTTTTTAAGAAGGGGGACTTTGAAGGGTATTTTCTCATGAAGGAAATATTTTTATATTTCTAAAGTTTATATTTTCTCAAGGGAAAATGGACACCTACTTGGAGGAGTCTATATTTTATTTAAAAAAGAGAAGTATCTCTCAAGGAAGGTACGCCATTTTGAAGAAAGAGTTTTGGTCAAAGTTAAACCTAAAAGCAGCTTGGAATTAGGGCGCACTTTCTAGAAGCCTCTGGAGTCTTCTCTTCAGTCTATAATAGGAGGTTCCTTCTCTTCATTTGGATTATCTTATGTCTGAAGTATTGTTATGCTACCGGAATGGTGCTGGGACTGCTTCGAGGAATGAATGCCTCCTAGCCATGGCTCAACTTCATGCTTGAGAAATAACATCTAGTGGAGAATTTAGTATGCTTGTGAGAGAATTTGTAGTGAGGTTTGCTTTGTCGCATTTTTTTACTTGTAGTTGTGTTTTATGCATTTTATATCAGATTCTGGAGTTGCTGTTTCTGTGTAGCTGAAAGTTATTTTTACTCATATATCATAAAACAAATTTATTCTCCTTCTGGGTATTGATCCATTGGTTTTCCTTGATAAGGGCGCCTACTCTTGTTAAGTTTCAGATTTTTTAACAGAGGATTGAATTTTATTAAGGAAAATCGCCCTTCTTTGAGGGCCGTACCATTTGGTACCTTCTTGGAATTTGTGCAAAATGATTGAAGGGTCTTTGGTGGGTTTTCAGTGTTCAAGCTTGGTCGCCTTCATCATTAGGGTATATTGCATTTAGTTTCACATCAATAGGATGAGTTGTGAGAGAGATATGATCATTTTAGTATGGTGTTAGGTTGCTGGTTATACATTTTAAAGTGCAGATCTGTCTAAATCAGAATCATCAGTTTGGTCCTTGAGTGAAGTTATTGGTCTTGGCATTCTTGTTAAGCAAGGAGAGTCCTCTTATTTGATGCAACGCTAATTTGTTCTAATCCTATGCTCTTGGCAGGCAATTTCTCTTCATATTGTAAGCTGAACAGTAGTACTGTCATCAATCTTACTTCTTCTCTTTATTGCATTGTAATACTTAGCATCTCCATCATATGGTAGCTCCAATTCCATCTCGGGTTGGGAAGCACATTCTTGACGTTGAGTTACTTTTAGCAAATTAGTTGGTAGGGCTCCTCTTACCACATGCTCGTCATTCTCTGACGCATTCTTGGTTAGAGTTCTTTGTATCAGCAGATATTGGCGCATTCTTGGTTAGAGTTCTTGTATCAACATTTCAATTAAGACCCTCTGACCATATGCTCGTCATCATCCGACGCATTCTTGGTTAGAGTTCCTATTCAACATTGCATTGAGATCCTCTGACCATATGTTCACACCTTGCCCAACTCGGGATCCTGGTGTACATTCTTGGTTAGAGTTGAATTCCGCATCGTTTGGTTTAAGTGCTAACCCTAACGATTGTGTATTGCTCTGCATATTGTAATTGAAAAATTTATAAAAATTGGCTCGGAATATTTCATATCCCTACTACGATTCATGCACCTAAATGACTTACAACAAAGCAAACTAAGGGTAGTTATCCATATGAGGTCGACTATCGCATAGAATTTCCCCTTAGCGCAATGCTCCTAACTTAGTTCACTAGGTTGATAGGCCTTTAACACCATTCCCCGGAAATGACGCCAAAATGATTGGATTAAATTGTCTAGGTTGAATTTATCCTTGAAATTCTATCTTTAATTGATAAATGGGTTTGGATCGATCTTCAAGAATTTCGCAATAATTTCCTCAGTTTATCCTTCAAGTGTCAATCCAAGGGCATAAGCTTGTGAATAGTGTTGTGGCAATCTACCTAAGGGCAGAAACTAATGAATTAAGGGGGGATAGATGCATCTAAGAATTTAAAACACACTTTTCAATCTAAAATTCAAAAGTACAGTTCTTCAAATCATAAATGAATGGAATCCTTTCTTTAATTACTACCTACCTATTTCATCCAATCTATCTATTTTTGATTAAACTTGAATAGTGCAAACTCAATATCTCAGGATACACTCCTTAATATAGATATTAAAAACAACCATTACAATAGTAAAAGAAAGAATACAGTTGCTAAAGATATATTGAAATAGTGCAGGCGACAGGAAGTTGAATTGTGATAGGAGGTCGAAGTGTGACAGGAAGATGAAGTGCAACAAGATGGAATGCAGAAGGAAGATGGAATACAACAGAGAGATGGGATACAATAGAGAGATGAAATGTGAATGGGACGCGACAGGAAGTTTTTATAGAATGAAACACAAAATAATCTGAAATGGAAAACACAACAATTAATCTGCAACGGAAACACACTTCTTGTTCCTTAGACCACAATTACATTCCATAGAGAATTCATTGCAGTTCTTTTAGTACCAAATTAATCACACAAACTGGATTATTAATGATCTGTAAACTTGAACATAAATTAAACTAAATTACAACACACTTGACAAACATACATTCGACAGGAATGGAATTGCATGAAATGCAAAGATATAAGCTAATAAAACATAAAATGATCTCACTAGGATTCTCGAGAGGGGGCCCTTCCTCCAGTTCACGAGGTGAGCAGAAAAGAATTGGTTACTATAACTCAAGCCATGAATCAACTAATCTTTCATTCAAGAATGAAAAAGATATCTATAATCTTCTTAATTATATATATTCTATCTATCGTTTTTAGATCATAGCACACACACACATGTATGTCCAATCTTTCGAGTATCACAACAAAACAAAAAGAGCATATAGTTTGTGATGGCCGATGGCCAACAAACTAGACGATTATAGTTCTTGAGTTGGTTGTAGGCCACAAACCCAAAATAGTTATAAAAACAACTTGTTTGAAATAAGATATAAAAACAAAAACAAGTAGGCTTCCATCACATTCAACCCACATATGCCTTTCAAGGTTTATCATTCACATGGCTGGTTTTGTCTTCACATCTAGTTCTTGTAGCAAAACCATCCAAAATATATTATTACCTCAACGATTTCAGCATTCTAAAAGCATTCTTTCCTCTTTGAAAACATATCAAACATTCTTTATTTCCCTAACAATTAATGGCAAGGACTTAGGAGAAAGGAAAAATGGAAATGGAATAAGGGAAAAAGGACATAAAAATTGAACACATTTTGCGTCCATCACTTTGATCATTTGATTCTAATGAATTTAGGGTTGGGGGATTCTAATGGTTCTACAAATCCTATTTCTAGGATTAAATCATCACATGAGGTGAATAAAGCTAGTAAAGGGACTCCTCCTCCTTAGGGTTTTTAAAGATTAATATGAATGGCTCTTCTCGAGGCAATCCTGGTGTAGTAGGGATTGGTGGAGTTGGGCATGATAGTGCTAGGTCAGTTCACTTCTTTTTTTCTTAAGCTATGGGGGTTAGTAGCAATAATCAAATGGAGGCTTGGGTTGTTCTTGTAGCTACAGAGAAAGCTTGTGAACTAGGTCGGAAACATGTTATATGTGAGAAGGATTCCATGATTTTGACCTCTATACTAAATAATCGAAATGTGTTGACATCTTCTTGGTGACTAGGTTTGGATGTGGAGTAGATTCTTCGCCTGTCAAGAAATTTTGATTCCATCTCTTTTGTCCATATTCCTCAGGAGTGGTTCATGTTTTTGCTGACTGTCTTGCTAAATGGGCATTTGATGTTAGTTGTCATTGACATATCATTAATTGGAGATCCCTATCTCCATATCAATCTCTTCATTTTCTCAAACTCCTTCAAAATGATTTTGGTTCATGTTTTTTCTTCTTATTTAGGTTTTATGTATTTGTGTGGTTTTGTGATTTTCCTTCAAGCCGAGAGATGGTGGGTTTGTAGTAAACCTCATATTTTTACTGCTTGGGATTTAGTGATAATTGTTATTGTCTAGAAATATTTATGTAGCTTTTTCAAATTTTACTATTAATATATTTCTTTTGCCAAATAAAAAAATTGATGGAATCTTTCCTTCGACTAGTTTTAGGTTTTCATTACTCACTTCATCAGATTTTTTCTAATCATGCTAGTTTGGTGAGCTTATAATCCCTATGTTGTGACCTTTCATATTCTTTGGGGTTTCTTGGCATAAGATTAATGTTTCTAGTTGTTATTCTTTGGCCACATAGGTTCCTCCAATCTTCTTGGTTGTTTGAATAACGTTGGCACTACATAGTTTGCTTTCCCAATGGTTGGATGGTTGGATTTTTTTATTCTTGGTGGTTAGAAGTCTAAAAACCATTGTAATAGTTTTGTGGAAGCCACATGTGGTTTTCCTAGGAGCTGTCAACATGATCTATAGAGTTTTCTTGGAGTTGTTTGGTCATGTTAGTGACAAGAAAAATGAATTGGTTGGGCCTATCAAGTGTGGAGAGGGTTTTTGGAAGAAAGAGTTTACAAGAAAGAGGAAGCTCAACAAGGAAGAATATATGTTGTCATAAGGAGTTGTAGAACAAAAGATGCAAAAATAAATAAATAAAACATGTATAAAATAGGGTAGAGAAGAAAAGTTAGTCAATTTATTAATATAATACAAGAAGAAACTTACTGATTAAAACTTGGTTGAATGTGTAAAATGTAAGCTACAAAATTTTTCTTTGTCCTAAATCACTATGTATTTTGTATGCATGTTGTAATGACCTACATAAAGGAAACCTAATGTATAAGCATAAAATTGCACACCTTGCAATTTCACATACATGCTTGCTTTCACTTTAGTGTCCACTCCCTTAGCATCTTGAGTAGGCTCATTTTAGCTCTTGCATCAGCATTTTTCCCTCTCAAGATGCTCCAACACCCCCTTTCAACAGCCATCCTCGCATGCTAGCTTGCATCGAACTTTGTGCTTCTTCCATTTTCATCGTTTTGTAGCGTGACGTGTCCAGACACTAGCGCGCTGCGCGGATGTCAGCATGCCGCGCTAGTGTCCTACGATGTTTCAATGCTCAAACAACTGTCTTTGAGCATGCCTGCCACTTGTCTTCACCTTTTTTCAGTGGTAATGGCCCAGGACGCCTTGTAACGGCTGAAGAAGCTTCCTTTCCTTCCTTAAAAGTAGTATCTTCACACCATTTGCATCTTCTAACTTCTTCCAAGTCTTGCTAGCACTTCTCTTGCTTCATTCTAGCTTTTAGCCTCACTCCATCACTTTCTTGCACAACTTCATACAACTTGTTGTAGCAGCTTCAAGCTCTCTGAAGCTCCCCTTACAACACCTTTTGCAGCTCTACTTCCCTTGCTTCATGCTTGTGAGCATCTTGGGATTTCATATCCCTTACCATTTGCATCTTTACTACGTGATACAGGTTCTCCTCCTTGAACGGGATTGCTTTTATCACCTCTTTTGTGATACAGGTTCTCCTCCTCGAGAGGTTTGCTTTTATCACACAATTATTTGGTGGTGCGGGTTCTACTCCTGAGCGGGTTTTGCTTTCACCACACGCTTTGTTTATTCCACTTTCTCTCTATCTTCTCGGCTATTCGTGGAGGTGGGAACACTGAAACGGGGGTTTGACTAAGGCAAACCCCTATACAGCCCCAACATTCTCTCCAGATATCACGCATGCAGGTTTTGAAGACACTCATGTACTGGAGGATTCATCACTCACGTGGTTGTAAGTATTTCTTTCCTTTCTTCTTCTTATCTCTACTTCACTTTATTTCATTTCTATCACTTTCTACTACTTTATCGCATTATGCAAATTCTTAATAATCAGAGTAGAAGTAGTCATTTAGGCATTCTCTATGATATTCTCACTTTCTGGTTCGTACTAGATGCCAACGTGTCGTGTTGTCATTCGTATTTTGCGCTGACGTCCTTTGGCCGAGAGCTCGTTAGTTTGTCCAAAAAATCTTTGTGACCTGCTCTTTTCGATTCTAAAACTTCTGTGTTGTTCCTTGAGGTAGTTTAGGGCAGTTCGCCCCGTGAGGCTCTCTGAATGAAGAGAACTCGTGAGTAGCGAATCCCCCTCTTCTACACCTAAATCATGAGCATTTAATCTTATTATCTCCATATTGCAAATGCTAGTATTGAAATGATTTAGGTTGGTAGTTTAGGCAGTTTTTAAATAACCCCCCTAATCTAGAATGCATTAGCAAGTCAAAACCATGTCCCTAAATTCCTATTAAAAAGGGGAATCCTTCAAAAGTGGGTGACTTTTCCTTTGCAACCTCTTATTTCAAAAAAACATAAACGTGGAAGCTCTTCCTTTGAGCCTTATTTGGGTACATTGTGGAGACATGGCTGCTATATTATGGAGCCCAATCAGACTCAGAGGTTCAAATTTCCCCACCTTTGTTGGTGTGATTTCCCCCCAAATTATTTAATGAGGGAATGCAAGGCAACACCCCCAAAGCATAAATTAGCTATATCTTAATAAAAGGAATTCATTGCCAATTTGTATTTGAAATACAATTAATAATACAATTGAAAACAGTTAGCATAACGCTAAAAAAGAAGAGTTTATTGTTGCACGTGGAATTCCAACAACCACTATTGGAATGTGAGTAGTAGTGCGTGCGAGGAAGTTGAGAAGTCATGTGGAGTTTGGTTTGGATGTTGTAGGGTGTGAGAAACACAAGGTGTGGTTGTAGATCATGGTTTTTGGTGTGACTGTGTAAAACACAAATAGAGCTGTAGGCACACATAGCATTGTGCGTGGGTAACAAGGAGGCAGTGGATCACGATTGAATTTCATTATTGCAAGTGATTGTAAGATCATTTGTTGGATATTAAATA
Source organism: Sequoia sempervirens (assembly GCA_007258455.2). Classification (NCBI taxonomy): domain Eukaryota; kingdom Viridiplantae; phylum Streptophyta; class Pinopsida; order Cupressales; family Cupressaceae; genus Sequoia; species Sequoia sempervirens. The sequence continues at coordinate 190,270 of VDFB02137872.1, forward strand.
ATAAAAGGGACTCTGGTTTTTGGACATGGCCCATCATTTGGGTGAACCACATTAAAATTTGTGTTGTCTTCTTCGCTATTATTTATTTGTGTATTAAATTCCTCTATTTTATCTTTGTAATATGCATTTAATTGGTATAGTTCTGCCTGCAATCCCCAACAATGACTTCAATAAACAAGCCTCTAAAATCCATGTACAATTTAAAATCTTGGAAAAGAAAATTATTTAATCCTTATGTAGGCTCAATCTTTTGATGTGTGAATCACATCATACAACCCTAGTGGTGCCATATGAAGATGAACTTGGATTAGAAACCTTGTTAGCCCTAAGCTTGCCTCAAAAAGGCATTATTCCACTAATTTGGTAGCATGGTCTCCATACTAAGAATTCCATGTAACACTTATAAATTGAGCCTTTTAAGTTCATTGCTTAAGTAATCTATGAGAAACAAAGCACTATTTAATAGCTCATAAAGGTGTATTAAAATTGTAACTAAATGACATAAAGGTGCATTTGATAGCTCATAAGAGCATCTTGATGTGCTTGATATAGGTTGCAATGATTGTATAGATACAATGTTGGGCTTTTTTTCTTGATTATTCCTCTCTTTATGTCTACTCCTAGCATATATTAGACCTTTGAATCCAATTTGGATAGTTGCTAGCATAATAATTCTTTCTACAAATATAGCATCCAAGGAGCTCTTCTAGTTACTTGATATTGAATCCTATGGTATTTTTGGAATATTAATGTTATCCTAGACTTATTTTAAGACTTTCATGATGTTTTATGAATTTGATTCTTCTACTATTACATTCTAGTATTGCCACTTTTCACATTATAAGGTATATAAAACCTTTTTTCAACCACAATGGGAATTGCTTTTGAGAAACATTTAGATTATCATAAAATTCCTTGCATAGAGTTGCAAGAGTTTGCAACTTTCACTTGTTTGATGGATTTCTCAAATTCCTTATCCATAGAATTTGGTACATGAATACCAATTTCAACCACAATTGATATATTTGGACTCAAAATAAAATTTCAAATTCTTAACTTCTCATCTTTCTAATACTAGCATGTAGTGAATTTCTACTAATATTGTGTCACCATCATTCTACCTTGCTTAAAGGTTTAAAGGTCCGTTATTTTATTGCAAAATTCAATTGAAATAATCAATGTTTCCAAAGAAAGTGTCAAATCTCTCCCTAATACATTCAATTTCTGATTTTTTATTCTACCACCAAACAAAATCTTCTTTGGTAAATTGAAGTATCCTAAGATGGCCTTATATTCATCTTAATAGCTGCAAAGTTCAATCAAATTTTCCATCTCTATCAACCATGCCTCCACCTTGTAATCGGCTCTAGTGCCATCATACTTTGGAATAAATACTTTCTTGAGATATTTGGTCAGTTCCTCTAAATTTTATCACTATTTTTTTGCCAGCTCCAAATCCTTGGCTACTAATCTCTAGTTCACTAGAATAACCTATTCTTGGGGTTGTTCCCATATTTTGTTCAATAGGCACAACTTGTGGTTCTCCGTCTCAATATTCAAATTACTTAATGGTCTTGAATCACATTAATACTCTTTTCAAATACCACCATTGTAATATCCTTTCTAGATTTACCTTAAGTTTTTCCTTCAATTATATTGATAAAGATACCTAAATATGCCAAGAACCAACAAGCTTTAAGAGATGGTAAAAATGATGCACTTTTGGTCTATTTAAAAAGCAACTGATTAAGTCTAATATATTAATACACTTATGATATAAATTTTGAATTAAGAAGTCTGATTCAAATATTAGATTAATAATTGTTTCTAATTTATTAATTAAAATCATGCCTTGGAATATGCAAGAGGCTTAGACCACTATCGATTCGCTGTTCCTGAATTTGTTTTTATATTCATGCGTTCCATACTTGACGCTGTATTTTATTATGGCTGATTATTCATGCATTTGCAATTATGGATCTTTTTCTAATCGCTATCTCTGATTTGGGACTCTATACTCATGCAATTTTGGCGCTATGTTTAATCGATGCTTGATACTCATGCATCCATTTCAAATTGTTGTAGGCTCTTGAGAGAGCACTCGATCTACTGTTGTAATTCTATAAGTATGCAAATATTCGATGGTGGTCTTTGGATGAACTACGATCTCCCTCATATAGCATTGGGTGGGCATGATGTGAGAAGTTGTGTCTCACAATCACGACTCTTCAATTTAACCAACCATTAATTAATCCATTTGTTGCTTTGGTCGAGCTAATCATCTTCCCTTTTAAGCATAAATTATTATTAAATATTTGTGATCCAAATGAAGACCCTTGTACTGGCACTAAGGATACCCGATAAACTCTTTTGCAGTGCTACTAATACAATCTTTGATAAGATAAATGGTGTTGAATATGCACAAGTATCTGACAATATTGCCAGGTCAAATACCTCCAGATTTGTCTATAGTAGCCAAACTTGTCTTATTCGAACCCCCTTCTATATTCCACCAGCATGCATACTACACGGTTACTATCTTATAGTTGCAATAGCATTAAGCCTCCAGTTTCCAACAATTACCACGAATCTATGTGGTTTGGCAATACCATGACCGGCTCTTCACTTTGATTGCACAGACCTTGGTCGCAATATCTCATCAACACTAAGATGGCAAGCAATAGTAGAATCGAGCCCAAGTAATGTATGATGCCTTTGATTAATATCGAATGGCCTCTAGCATGAATATGAATCTCGATTGGAGCTATTCGAACATCTGTCAATGATAATATGAACAGCCGTAAATAATATGCGAGTGCTAAGAAAAGTTTGTTGGAATATTAAAATAATCTGAGTTAGCATTTTTTCTACCTACCCCCCAACGTAAACTTGCAGCCAAGTTGAATTTGCAGGTTTTAATATGGTAGGTAATTTTCAATTCAAAATGAAGCGCTCATTTTTGAGCTTTTTTTTGTGTTTTGGAGAAGTCTGCAGCAGCATCAAAAAAGAAGGAATGTTCAGAATAGAACAAGGAGACAACAGACAGCAGTAGGGAATGTTCTGCAGACGCAACAACCAGTAACAACATAACAGCAGTTTAACAGAAGCAGTTTCAGCACTGCAGTAAGCAGAAGCGTAGGTGACGCAACAACCAGTAACAACATAACAACAGTTTAACAGAAGCAGTTTCAGCACTGCAGTAAGCAGAAGCGTAGGTGACGCAACAACCAGTAACAACATAACAGCAGTTTAACAGAAGCAGTTTCAGCACTGCAGTAAGCAGAAGCGTAGGTGTGAGTGTAGCACCATTGTATTGAACAATACTCCAAATAGTTTAAGTTTTATTTTAGCTTTGTAAAACAGAGAATATACTTTGTAATTTTGTAATTTCGGAGTGAAAAGGAATATATGAAAATGAATGCATGAATATTAAATTTCTGTGTCATTTTATGCTGTCTCTGTGTATTTTGTTATTTTCCTGTTCTGTCACAACACAACATTTGTTTTTTGTATTGCTGCACCCCTGCCTGCCACCAACAAGTGGTATCAGAGTCCTGTTTTTTTGGGCAGTTAGTTTGTTATTGTGGGTTAAGCCCTAGGTTATTGAAATATTCCGAGCCAATTTTTTCGAATTTTCAATTATCAGATTTCAACATTACAACCAAGTACCCGTTAAGGTTAGAAACTAAACCCAAACGTACTGAAACAACTCTAACCAGTATGGCGCCGATGATGGCGAGCATTGGTCAGAGGATCTTCTACTCTAAATGCTGGAAAGGGAACTCGACATCAAGTATGTGCTACCCAATCCAATGCGGAGTGAGGGGCGACCATATGACGGAGTGATTACAATAACAATGCTTGAAAGAGAAATGCTGAAAGATGAAACTACTCAACACCCAGAATGTGCTTGCTAACCCAGAATGGGAGAGTAGCTACTATAGGGCGGAGATCTATCTATTACAATAATTATTGAAGGAGAATGAGTATTACAACAGCAATAACGCAATATTCAAAGAACGACTGGTCAGTACTACTGCCAGTTTACAAGTTATTATTGCCTGCAAATCAGAATATAAGATGCTCTTTCAATGGTGCATATAATAAGAATCCTTCTACAAAGGTTATAAAGAAATCTTAACACCAACCAAGAAAGGAAGATGCAGATTCCACAAACTGTCGTATCAGATCTGCACTTTTGGTTACATAACCAGCAACTTACAAACTCAAAGAATTGTTCATAACTTCCTCAGATATGACCCGAATGATGTGAAGTAAAATGCAATGCACTCTAATGATTAAGGCGGCCAAACCCAAACACTAACACAGACCCAAATACCATTAATTTAATTTGCACGGAATTCAAGACAATTCACAATGGTACGGCCCAGCTGAGAAATTCGACCTTGCTTTAAAAATTCAATACACAACAATAAAATCTGAAATTTGAACTATTGATTCACCCTTGACAGACTAAGGGATTAAGACACTACCCAGAACTATATTTTTGGTATTTTTTAAGTTATGAGCAAAAACATAAATCTGCTGTGCTAAATAATGCAATAGTCTGAAACCTCTAACATGCCAAATCGAACTAACTATGCAATGAACTGAACACACAATGTATGAAACTAAGATGCACTCACAAAAAGTCTGAATCACCACTAGATGTTGTCTTGCAAACACGAAGCGATGCCCAAGCTAGGAGGCCTTCATTCCTCGAAGCAGTTCCAGAGCCAATCCGGCAGCATAACAGTATAGTAGACCAAAGATGATGAAATGATGCTCAAGTCTCCTTTTTATAAGTTTCGGTTGACTTCACGAAACCCTAAAATCCAACTCCATGACCAAACCCTAACTCTTCCTTCAAGATGGCGTCCTTTTCCCTTTTAGCTCAATAATCATATTTTAATTAAAATCAACACCTTGATAAATGCGCCCAAATTAACTTGCTTTGACTTTGGAAAATTCATCAAAAATTAAATATATCCTTAATGATGGCGCCACCCTTCAAGTCCCTCTTTTAAAATAACATTAAGTCATTTGACTAGGCCAAGGTGATAAAATAACATTTAAATTATAATGTTATTTTTTAAGTGAAATGAGCTCAACTCCCCAAAACCACATTCTGAAGCCCGAAACTGAATACGCCACTCGAGTCAACTGAAGGGGAAGGTCAACCGCCTGAGACCATCCTGTTTACTGCCAAAAATAGAATTTACTAAAAATAGTAAATTCCTGGAAATGCTCAGAATGCCGAGATGAACACACCACTGCGAAGCTCTCTGAAAACCCAGAAAGAAACCGCCATTGAATCCACCATCTCTGAACAATGACCCCCTCAAAAATAGGAAACCCTAATTTTACCTTCCGACTAGCCTTCGGGTTTCCAGAAAAAAGGCCAACGGTCACATGAACGATCAGGTTTGAGAAGGGGACATTACAGTTATCTAGGCATTAAGTTTTCTCAGATTTGAGAGTGAGAAAAATGGCAGGAGGTGAGAGCAAAGGATGGCAGCAGCCACCAACTTTTGATGGACAAAACTATGATATATGGGCTAAGAAAATGAAGACAATCTTTGTTGCTAATGACCTATGGGAGTTGGTCATCAATGGGTTCAATGATATCACAGACCCAAATACATTTGCAGCCCTCAAATGCACAAAAGAATCAGTTGAAAGATATTAGAATGAAAGATGCAAAAACCCTCAGTTTAATTGAGGCAGCCTTGAGTGAGGCTATTTTCCCACGTATTGCAACAACAAACTACTCAAAATAGGCTTGGGAAATTTTGCAAAACAACTACAAGGGGATAGATAAAGTGAGATTAGCTAAGTTGCAGCTCTTGAGAAATTTTTTTGAGACTCTACAAATGAAAGATAATGAGTCCATTTCAGATTTCCACACTAAGGTTTCAACCCTGGTAAATCAGCTGAGAGTCAATGGAGAAACAATGGAAGAGCAAAGGATTGTTGAGAAAATCCTAAGAAGTGTGCCTACTAAGTTTGATTATGTAGCTGTTGCCATTGAAGAGGCAAAGGATTTGTCTCATATGACTATAGATGAGTTGATGGGTTCACTACAAACCCATGAGCAACGATTGAATAAATCTGCTCCTTCCCTAGAGCAAGCTTTCAAAGCTTAGACCAATGGAAGAGGTCGGGGAAGAGGAAGAAACAGTAGAGGCAGGGGAAGAAGCAACACTAGAAGAGGAGACTCGAACAGCCAAGAGGAGCCAAGCAGCTCACAGTCAGGAAACCAGAACCAAAAGAAGAACAGTAGTTCGAATCAAAGGTCTGACAAAATTAATGTGCAATGTTATTACTATAAAAAATATGGCCATTATGCTAGTGAGTGCAGAAAGAAGCAACGTGACCATGGAGGCCAAAATGCAAATGTAGCAAATGAGAACAAATCTGAAAATGAGATACTCAAATGTTTTCATTGTTTGCAACCTTGTTGAACGCAACAATGATAAAGTATGGTATTTAGATAGTGGATGCAACAACCACATGAGTGGTAACAAGAAATTTTTTGCCTCCATAGACAGTAGTATAAAAATAGAAATCAAAATGGGAAATGATGAGAAGGTTCCTGTTGTTGGAAAAGGTGTTGTCAACATTCAAACTAAAAATGGTGAGAAGCAGCAAATCCAGGATGTCTATTATGCCCCTGACATGAAGCATAATCTATTGAGCATTGGACAAATGGTCCAAAATGGCTACAAAATCCTGATGGAGAATGGAGAGCGCAAGAGATTTGATAGAGGCAGCAAGAAAGTGATGGCAGCCGTGCAAATGATAAGAAATAGAATGTTTCCTCTGAGGATGCACATAGTGTCTGCGACAGACACAACAAAAGGACAAAAACAACTATGTTCATCGGCGCTGACAGCAGAAGAACAACAATTGATTGTGGAACATCAGTCTACATTCAGAACAGTCATCAAAGATCTATCCAAACTTTGGCATTTAAGGTATGGGCACTTAAGCTTTTCTAGTTTAAGTTTATTGTCTAGGAAAGGAATGGTTAGGGGTTTACCATCAATTGTAGAACCCGATGGAAAATGTGAAGCCTGCATTTTAGGAAAGCAACATAGGCAACCCTTTCAATCAGGGTACTCTAGGAGAGCAAAAACACCATTAGAATTAGTGCACTCAGATTTGTGTGGACCCATGAAAACCCCCACCATATCTGGAAACATTTATTTCATGACATTCACAGATGATTATAGTAGGAAAATTTGGGTCTATTTCTTGAAAAAAAAAATCAGAAGCCTTTGAAAAATTTAAATGGTTTAACACAACAGTTGAAAAGGAAAGTGGACACTATATCAAAGCCCTTAGAACAGATAGAGGGGGAGAGTACATCTCCAAAGAAGTTCCTATATTTTTGTAGGAATGAGGGCATTCATAAACAATTCACAACAAGATATACCCCACAACAAAACAAAGTGGTAGAAAGGAAAAACAAAACTATTCAAGACATGGCAGCAAGTATACTGAAAGAAAAAGGGATGTAACATATTTTTTGGGGAGAAGCAGTAGTTACAACTATTTACATATTGAATAGGTGTCCCACAAAGGTTGTCCGTGATAGGGTTCCACAAGAAACTTGGACAAACAACAAGTAGAGTGTTGAGCACCTAAGAATCTTTGGGTGTGTGGCATATGCATTAGTACCAAAAGAGAAGAGGCAAAAATTTGATGATAAGGGTGAAAAATGCATTTTCATAGGCTATAGTGAGGAGTCAAAAGCCTATAAGTTGTACAATCCCATCACTAAGAAGGTAGTGATTAGTAGGGATGTTGTGTTTATTGAGAATAAAGCATGGGATGGAACGGTGGACACCACCATAGGTATTTCAGTTACAATACCCCTTGATGATGAAGAAGCTCTAGAAGACAACAACTTGGAAGGAGCTACAGAAAATAGTAACTCAGAGAGAAACTACCACAAAGCATTGGAAAACAGTAACTCTGGTGGTACTCAACAATACAACAGCTTTGGCAGTGTTCAGCAAAACAACAACTTTGAACAGACACAGCAGAGAAACAACCCCAGAGTACAACAGAGCAGTAGCTCGGATAGTCAGCAGTACAACAACTCCAGAGGTCAGAGTAGTACCAGTTCGGAAGCTAATTCAAACTCTACACTCGCATCATTGATGCCACGAAAGACAAAGAGTGTGAGGGAAATTTATGATAGCACTAGGAATGTTGATTTCAATGAGAATTTAGATTTTGCATTATTCTCTTATAGTGATCCAACACACTTTCAGGAAGCAGTAAAAGAAGACAAGTGGTGCAAGGCCATAGATGAAGAGTTGGAAGCTATAGAGAGGAACCAAACATGGGAGCTGACCGATTTACCCAAGGGTAAACAAGTGATTGGAGTGAAGTGGATTTATAAGACCAAGTGTACAGCAAAAGGTAAAATTGAAAGACATAAAGCAAGGCTAGTGGTGAAAGGGTACAAACAACAATCCGATATAGATTATGATGAGACTTATGCACCAGTTGCAAGGCTGGAAACAGTTCGGGGCAGTCATAGCAATTGCAGCCCAACATCATTGGGAGGTGTTTCAAATGGATGTAAAGTCAGCCTTCTTGAATGGAGTGTTGAAGGAGGAAGTGTATGTGGAGCAGCCACCTGGCTATGAATTCCCAGGGCAAGAGGATAAGGTATATAGGCTCTGAAAAACTCTTTATGGGCTGAAACAAACACCTCGGGCATGGTATAGCAGAATAGACACTTATTTGCTGAGTAATGGCTTTAACAAAAGTAGTAGTGAGCCCACACTCCACATCAAAGCAGTTAAAGGTGACATTTTAATTACTGTTTTGTATGTAGATGATCTAATTTTTACTGGAAACAGTGACAGCTTAATTGTTGATTTCAAAGAAGTGATGAAGAATGAGTTTGAGATGATAGACTTAGGTTTGCTAAAATATTTTCTTGGGATTGAAGTGAAACAAACATAGCATGACATATTCATTTCGCAAACTAACTATGCCAAACAAATTTTGAGGAGGTTCAAAATGTAGAACAACAAACCTACACCAACACCAACAACAACAGGTCAGAAATTGCGCAAAGAAGACAACATCAATGATGTGAACCCAACCCTCTACAAAAGTTTGGTTGGAAGTTTGATGTACTTGACATCAACAAGGCTTGATTTAATGTATGCAGTAAGTTTGATATCTAGGTTCATGGAGAAACCTAAGGAAACGCATTGGCAAGCAGGAAAGAGGATTTTGAGGTATGTGAATGGAACAAGTTATGGCATCATGTATGCAGCATCAAATGAGTTCAAGTTAGCTGGTTTTACGGATAGTGATTGGGCAAGAAATGTAGATGATAGGAAGAGTACATCGGGATATGTATTCAACATGGGATCGGGTGCAATTTCATGGGAATCCAAGAAGCAACCTATTGTCTCTCTCAGCACAACAAAAGCTGAGTATATTGCAGCAAACGCAACAACATGTCAGGCTATTTGGTTGGGGAGAATCCTTGTAGATTTGAAGGAACAGCAAGAAGACAACATAGTCATACATTGTGACAATGTTTCCTCAATAGCTCTGACAAAGAATCCAATGTTCCATGGATGCAGCAAACACATCGAGATCCGATATCATTTTATAAGGGAATTGGTGGAACAAGGTGAGATTGAATTGCAATATTGTAGATCTGAAGAACAACTTGCTAATATTTTCACCAAGGCACTACTAAGCAACAGTTTTGAGCACCTAAGAGATAGGCTTGGCATAGTGGACAGCTTCAGAGATCAGCTCTGAAATGAAACAGCAGAATGATACCTGACTTCAGATTAAGGGGGAGTGTTGGAATATTAAAATAATCTGAGTCAACATTTTTTCTACCTACCCCCCAACGTAAACTTGCAGCCAAGTTGAATTTGCAGCAATTAACATGGTAGGTAATTTTGAATTCAAAATGAAGCGCTCATTTTTGAGCTGGCTTTTCAAACAAGACAAAAGGAAAGTGTTTGTTGGTTTTTAGAAGTTTTTTGTGTTTTGGATAAGTCTGCAGCAGCAGCAAAAAAAAAGGAATGTTTAACATAGAACAAGGAGACAACAAACAACAGTAGGGAATGTTCTGCAGATGTAGCAACCAATAATAGCAGAACAACAGTTTAACATAAGCAGTTTCAGCACTGTAGTAAGTAGTAGCATAGGTGTGAGTGTAGCACCATTGTATTGGACAATAGCCCAAATAGTTTAAGTTTTATTTTGGCTCTGTAAAACAGAGAATATACTCTATAATTTTGTAATTTTGGAGTGAAAAGGAATATATGAAAATGAATGCATGAATATTAAATTTCTGTCATTTTATGTTGTCTCTGTGCACTATATTTTGTTATTTTCCCGTTCTGTCATTTATTCTGTCACAACACAGCATCTATTTTCTGTATTGCTGCACCCCTTCCTGCCAACAAAATTGACACAGTTGAAAGTAACCTCCATGATTAACACGATTAAGGGTATTAATTGTATGTACCACAATATGAGATATTTTTCAATCTGCTAGCAATATCAATGTGCACCGATAGTAATAACATATGAATGCTCCGAATAATATGAACCAAGTTATTTACAAGATACAAGAGGGCCTGATACATCCAATCCCAGGCAGTATAAAATGCACTGACTTATTATATGCGGATGGCAGAGATATATCTTCATGATAGAGACATTAGGAGATGGTGATAACATTCTTCAATGAAACCACCCGATAATGCTCTTACTTAGGCCAATATTATTCAAGGAAACATCTGACATTATGCATACTCAGTGATTGACTATATGCCTCGATATATAATGACATTATATTAAATGTTTAGTCTTTGAGCAAGGGAAATACGAACCAGTAAAAGAGATGCATATATCATTTAAAATTACCCAGAATCTGAAATGTAGCTTGAATCGACCAATTGATGCCAAACAATCTAAGCGATATATGCAATCAACCTAATAAATGACTTTTATCTGAGTGATATATGCAATCAATCTAATAAATGACTTTTGTGCAGAATATGATGTAAGACAATTAAGCACAAATAATAACTCCTGAGCAATAGTCCTCTGGATGCAAATATATTTCTGCAAAATCTGAATTAATCAAGACTCTTGCAATTTCGTCTCAGAAGGAGACTCACGAAATTGCCCAAAAATCTCCAATCATGATTAATTCCTTCCCAAATGTTCTTTATGTAGCCTCCCGAGGGATAACATAAAAAATGGGACATTACAACCATCTAGCCTTGTAACTCTATGAGCATCACCATGCTAGCTTCTATTGCCAGTTGCTAAAAAATTGACTTGATAGTTCTCCAAATTGGTTTCCACCCCAAGCAGACTATGGAAATTCTCATTAGTTGCATTCCTTCATTGTGTCATCTAATCCTTATTATAAATACAAGTTATCAACAAAAACGAAAGAGCATCAAGAATAGTGTTGAATTTTGGCTCTGTAACCATATGTTATAACCCATTTTCATACCAATTTATTTTTAAATTCACAAACCCAAAATCGTATACTCATAATACTTCAGTTTCAATAATTATCCTCGTCATCCAATGTATAATTATTAATAACCACAAGCGTTCAACTTATATACATATAGATTAGTCTAATCTAGAGGCTATTCATTTGGCATAATAATGGTATAGGTATGACTAATTTTTAAATCAGATCACTAAACATCCTTAGTTATTCTTTATCACATACATCCTATTTCACCATTGATTCCAATCAAGACATGGACATGCTAAGTATAGGTCCACCTTATTTTTTGCGGTTTGCAATTGATTTTACTAGTACCAAAGGACATGGATACGTACATGTTGAATCCTTACCTATTTGGCAAGCGAATAATACTCATTTTATAATGGTTTGTCAAGTTTTTGTTAGCACATATTACAATGTCTCTATAATGACTAATTATAAATTCTGGATTAAATATGTTTTTCCATCAATATAGATATCAAAATCATCATTTTCCATATATTCATAGTATGTAATCAATCACTAATAAATGAGATTATAATTTATATTATAGCCAAATGGAGTCTTACCATAATACCATTTTCTGATACATCTACTTACAAGCATGATCTACATTAAGAGTTCCTACTTTACATCTACTTATCTATTTGAATAAGGCAAGGAGTTGTTCCCCTAGGCTCTGCCAAATAAGTAAATCAAGTTCTTAACATTACAAGAATCAATAGCATTCAATAAGTTTTATGACCAGTTTAGTATTTTCTCTATCATGAAGGCACATCGGAGCATTAATCCTTCCCAAATATAAGCATATTGTAGTAGTAAACAATTATGACCACAAGGATGAGTACATCTAGCTTGAATCACCCTCATATGCATCTCAATCCTTTTGTATGGAATTTAGCTAGTGGAATTAAGGACAAGGTTTGTAATATTATATATCTATGTTAAAAAAATTACTCTTGCAATGATCTTTGTCATAGGGGTCCAAGATATGATATTCTTGCTCTTGTCATCATAAAGTGTTTAATTAAAGGGTAAATAGGTTTTACAAGGCTCCTAAAACCTAGTTACAACAAAATGTCAATAGAAATATAATTGACCAACAACAAAACAAAGAACAAAAAATAGAGAAGCTAAAGACACCACAAATGTGATGTCCCCTCTCTAGTCAGTTCTCGGGAACAATGTGTTAGCCCTTTATTGGACCCTTGTGGGCTAGCTGGATTGGTTAGAGGGTCAGTGGTATCAGAGCACTGATCCTGCTAGCCTGTAGGGTTAGCAGTCTTTATGCGGCCTCACCATAATAGGTTTGACAGGTACTACTCACGTAGGGGTCCTGGTTTGCAGAGAAGTACTTTTGAACCTTTTTCAGCATTTCCATTTGACGAACAGGAAGAAGAATTAGGCTTTGATAACATGGCTGGCAGGGAAGTTGAGGTTCTATTGTGCTTTATCAGAGTTTTGTTGTGTTCTTTATCAGAGACAGGAGGGTTTGTGGAGATGGTGACCTTCTTTCATCATGGCAGGCATTTGACATCATGGCCGTACCTTCAGAGTTGAGATTTGGGCTTTTTGCTTGAAGTGCGTGGCTATCAGTGCAAGGGCGTTTGGGTTTTCTAGGAGAAACGCCTTCCAGTTTGAGGGTTTCTCTTCACCTTTCTTGGCGTCTGGCATATTCTTCTCATTTGCCTCAGTTTCTGGGTTGGATTTCACTTTCTGTAGCTTCCTACACTAGATTTTGCCAGATTTCTCCATCTTGGCTGGCAAACTGGACTTCATTTCTTAAATAAATAATCTGGGAGCTTTCAGGTATGTTTATGAGTTTTGAATCCATTGTTGAGCTTATTTATTACCTTCTGTAATTTCAATTCGCTTAAATTAGCTCAAATTTACATTTTATAAGCATTTATGTTGTGTGCCCCTTCTATTTCTCTCTAGAAACTTTTCTCTAAAAAATGTAAAACACAAAAAAGATAAATAAAAGACAGGGGTTTGAGGTTTGAGCCAGCAGGGCTCATCACAGTGGTATCAGAGCGGTTTCCTGCCAACCTGTTGGGTAGGTTTCAGCTACAGATCAGAAGTTACAGTTGAACAACATGGCCATTCCCAGGAAGCAGTTAAATGCCATGATAGGAGATTTGGAGAAGCTTATACAAAGTCAGAAAAAGATGGCTGAATTGCTTTCACACCTTGCAACCATAGACAAAATTGCACGGTATATGACTTCCATTTCTAGGAAGTCAACATCACAAAACGAAAGGAAGGAGGAAGTTCTCACAGGATTCCTCTGGATGAAGAGGACAGAGAAGCTAGAGATGTACTCAGGGGCATGGTGGCAGGCCAAGAACAGGTGGCGAATATCCTCCAGCAGCTGAGCACAAATGTTCAGAATTTGACACTTCATAGAGGTCAGAATCAGGATAGAGATCAGGAAGGCAGTATTCATAGAGAACCTCATAGAATTATTGCCCCAGCACGCACCTTTGAGAGAGCTACATGTCCTACTTTTATCAGAAATGATGCTGATGAAGAGGAAGAGGTTGAACAGGGTGGTGAAATTAACTTTGCAGATAACATCATGGCTATGCGTGATGAATGGGATGCTACTTGGGAGAGTGACAGTATTCTTCAGCATCCGGCTTTGAGTTTGCTTGTGGACAAGCAAATTCGGGGAGGGCGGACTGTGATGTCCCCTCTCTAGTCAGTTCTCGGGAACAGTGTGTTAGCCCTTTATTGGACCCTTGTGGGCTAGCTAGATTGGTTAGAGGATCAGTGGTATCAGAGCACTGATCCTGCTAGCCTGTAGGGTTAGCAGTCTTTATGCGGCCTCACCATAATAGCTTTGACAGGTACTACTCACGCAGGGGTCCTGGTTTGCAGAGAAGTACTTTTGAACCTTTTTCAGCATTTCCATTTGACGAACAGGAAGAAGAATTAGGCTTTGATAACATGGCTGACAGGGAAGTTGAGGTTCTACTGTGCTTTATCAGAGTTTTGTTGAGTTCTTTATCAGAGACAGGAGGGTTTGTGGAGATGGCGACCTTCTTTCATCATGGTAGGCATTTGACATCATGGTCGTACCTTCAGAGTTGAGATTTGGGCTTTTTGCTTGAAGTGCGTGGCTATCTGTGCAAGGGCGTTTGGGTTTTCTAGGAAAAACGCCTTCCAGTTTGAGGGTTTCTCTTCACCTTTCTTGGCGTCTGGCATATTCTTCTCATTTGCCTTAGTTTCTGGGCTGGATTTCACTCTCTGTAGCTTCCTACACTAGATTTTGCCAGATTTCTCCATCTTGGCTGGCAAACTGGACTTCATTTCTTAAATAAATAATCTAGGAGCTTTCGGGTATGTTTATGAGTTCTGAATCCATTGTTGAGCTTATTTATTACCTTTTGTAATTTCAATTCGCTTAAATTAGCTCAGATTTACATTTTATAAGCATTTATGCTGTGTGCCCCTTCTATTTCTCTCTAGAAACTTTTCTCTAAAAAACGTAAAACACAAAAAAGATAAATAAAAGACAGGGGTTTGAGGTTTGAGCCAGCAGGGCTCATCACAACAAACCCAAGAGCAAGTTACAACTTTAAGGCATTGGCAACCTAACTCCTATCTATAGAAACTTTCATGTAGATAGGCGAAATCTAGCAGTTCCTTCTCCTCAGTTCTTGCCTTCTTCTGCTTGCTACCCCTTGTCATCATCATAAAGTTATTAAACAATGCATGATTAAGGTTTCTTCCCACATAACTATCATAAAATTGTTTATTATCTAACTCATTCCATATGTTCACATTTTTGTGATATCACTAAGTTATGACGCATAAAAGCTAGGGTATTGTAGCATCTAGTCCACAGAATCGCAACCAATGCTCTTCAATATTGTTGTATTCTCCTATCAAAGGGGTAATGAAAAATTGAACCCTATTGATAGCTACACTATATCTACCTTGTCATCTCATGTACTGACCTTATTGAAGGAACATTGCATCCTACACAAGTTCCACAATTTGTTAAGCTTCACATGTTGAATAATATTTATGCCACAGTGACTCCCATTGCATTGCTTTGGATTATGTGACATAAGTAAACATACACAAAACCATGTTAGGTCTATTAAATCATTTCTCAAATATTCACTTAAATGAATATTTAGACTCAATTTCATGTTTTCTAAACAAAAGAATGGTGTACACCCTATAATATGGGCATGCATTTCCACTCCATGCAGGGGTTCTGTAACAATTTTTGAGCTAAAGATATTTTTTAGAAGTACTGTATCTAAAGGTAATAAAAAAAAATCAATGGGAATGGTATAAAAGATCATTGAATCTAGACAATATTATTCATCTTAACACAACATTATTAGTCATTAAAACTACAATTCTTTGTGAACTCATAGTCTATCGGCTGCTCCTACTCTTACTCCCATTTCCAAAGTTATTCGATCAGGAAAAGGCTTCTTCAGGTCTAAGCTGACACATGCTTGCATTGTTGAAGTACCAATAGATTTTTGAGAACTTAGAGGCAACAATCCAATGGCATTTCCAGTTTTTCTCACAGAGGTCCAAATATACACTAGGGAGCAGCAGTAGTCTAATGTGAAGTATGACTGCATTTAAAAGGTCCTCCATTGGATTGAATGGTGGAGATCAATGTTTCATGAAAATACCCAAATTTTTTATGAACCATAGCCTTTTATCAAAACACTTTTATCTCTTTCATGTTTGAAGGAGAAGACATCCATAAAATGACCTTTAGGTATCATTAATACTTTCAAATATCTAGATGATTTCCAGTTTTCTTGGACCCATATTCTAGGGGTTTTTAGACTTGGAAAGAAAGCCATAAATCCAAAGATCAAGGTATTCTTCTTGACGAGAGATATTTATGAGAGTTTCTAACTTGAGATAGTAGCCATTTTCTGTTCTTTTGGAAAAGTTTGCCTTTGCGATGCTCCATGAGATAGTACATGGATGATGATATTGACAAAAATGTTGTAGTTCTTCCATGCAAACTCGTCTTGTTTCTTTATAAAGTTTGGGTTTGATGTAAGGTGGCTTGGGGAGGACGCCATGGCCTCCACATAGAGGGCTGTCCTTAGATCCAATCTGATCATGATTGGTTTTAGGATAGAATTATTGATTGGATGAATAGTGTTGCATACTTCAAAGTGGGGATTGGCATGAGTTTTAAGTGAGTAGGTAGGATCCTTTTTTACACCATTATCTTACTAAAGAAGTATTCTAAACTTGAGAGCATATGGCATGGATGAAAATGCATTTGCATTTTATCAATATACAATTACGCTTCTGTCTAAAATTATATGTTTTTATGGACTAGGTTGTTTGAGATCAGGTACCTTAACATGCAATAATCCTTTTTCTGGAAGATATTCATTATAGTCTTATGCATGGAGATTAAGCTAAAGAATACAGAAGATTATATGTATCACAATTCATTCTTCTTGATTCTTAGGTATGAGCATGTTGAAGATTATAACATAAACTAATAATGTAAATGTACGTATGACTAGACCAGGAATCCATCAACATAAAAAAATCAAGTGCACAAGGTGATTTAAACAAATTGAAAATTAATATTATTATGCTCACTGGCATAATCCTTCTGTCATAATGCAATATAGGACATTAGAAGAAAGTCATGGATATGTATTTCAATCTTTCACTATATAACTACCCAGTACCTTTCTACACTGCTAAAGTCATGCACTGTCATGGCGATCATACATGCAATCTCACTTAATACATCCATAATCACATATATGATAACAACTTGTGTGGATTTTAGAGACTTTCTAACATCAGGCCAAAAAGGATGCTAATGAATTTACAGTGCAACAACTCCCATCATAAAGTAACTGAATAACTTTGAGTATTCTTCTTTTGCTAGTTGTTTACCAAGTATATCCAGAATATCTAGGTCAGGGTCGAGCTTTCTTTGCCAGCCCTGCAAAATATTTACAACTTAAGGAGGATTAATTAATTGCATGAAAGATCAAATAGAACAATGGAACTGAGGATATGGTCCCTAAAAACTCAACTCTCAATAACATCAGTCCTTTTAATTTTCTGTGAAGGAATAAAACTTCCCATAGATACCTACTTAATGAAACAACACTCAAAAGAGTCCTACAAGTCACCTATTTAGTATGGTTTAAACAAAAACAGCCAGTAAAGACTCAAAATAAATGCATTTAACATGCACACAAATAATGGTAGAGAGAAGATTTTACTTGGAAGGCAATCATTTCACAACACAGAATACTGAAGAAATAACTTGCAGAAAAATGGATTTAAGAAATTTAGATAATTTTTTTTCAAAATGGTATGCCTTTTCCCATTTTTGAGCATTCAACTCCGTATGGTAAGAAAAGGAAAACCTCGTGTATGAGACTTGTAACCATCACAGTGCAGACATCTCCATCGATATTTACATGGTGTCGTCGAACTTCATCAAATAGATCTGTCATGCACTCTCCAGTATTCTTTGCAGAACCTCTCACTGATAGGTACTTCTTGAACTTTTCATCTACATCTCTTACAAATTGCTGCAGGAAAAAACGCCTACACAGTTTGGTAAGAAAGCACAGAATGTAGGAAGCATACCAGATAATATGTAATTCAATGAGAAACTATTCTTGGAATTTGACAAAAAGTAACTTAGCAAAATCAGTATCAACAGTAAATTACATGGAGCATAATTTCCAATGTGTCCTTGCTTTTATCTCTACCGTTTATCTGTGAAAGAAAGTCATGCTTCTATTCCTTACCTCACTAACTAGCGTCAAATGAAATTTAACTGAGATAATCCCAACCAAAAGAACAACAGAATTGTATCATGGATTGATGGAGAAGCTGAGGAAAAGACCAAATGTTTGTATAAAAATAAAGGAAGTTAAATTTTTTTTTTAGGATATATCAGCTCTTATCCCATGATTATGATGGATTAATGATCCATTGTAAGGTAAAGAACTAACAGTTAAAGCCCTAGGGGCATATTGAAAACAGTCCTTTGGGACCTGAAAGGAACAGACACATAAAGCCATCAGGGAATACTGAAGATATAGTGTGGAGTGGCCTCTTCCATGAGGAGTATTGTACAATGTTACCCTACCCTAAGGGTTTATTCTATTTTTGCATTTATTAGATATTAGGGCATCTTGGCCCTTGACATCTCTTGTGGTATGTGTGATTTATCTTCTACATTATACTATTTTCATTATTATATGTGGGGATCTTATCAACACCCTTACAAGGTAGATGCGCACCTAAACATGGGACTTATGATTTGAAGATTGAAATCCCCTTTTCCTTTATGAGGTGCACACCTCCACTCCACTTGTGTGTCTATGCATGAAATTTTGATCTCAAACTTACCCTTATCAAATGCACACACCGCCCCATTGGATATTTTGACTTTCTTTTACACAAGTACAACGTTGCTCTATTGCCTTATGAAGTTTCTTTGACAAAACTTATTTTCCTCCACCATAACAAATGTCTTCAAAAACCTTGTTCCATGATCCTACAACATTTAGAAAAAGACAACAATGTAATGTCCCCTTTTCTAATCCATTCCAACATTCTTGGAAACTCCAACTTTCTTGGAGAGCGTCAACTTTTTTGGAAATAAATTTTGACAATGGCAACAAGTTCCTAGAGCCAAGACAAGCACAACAATACTTTTCGTGTGCAAATATGACATTCTTGGAGCACTCCAAACTTCTTGGAGAAGTCCATCATGTTTAGATAGTGCGAACTTTTTGTGGACTAGAGTCCTATGCACTTAAGGAGTTGGTAGAATTATATAGGTAGTTTAATTGGCTTATTTTAATATTTTTTGTAAGACCCTCGGATGATTTCAAAGGAAAAGTTAATTAAATAATTAAGTTGTCAGAAATGTAAAATTAAATGACAACTTATATTTTATTATTTGAAAAGGTATTTTTAGTGTGTAGATAAAGTGTCATTAGGCTCAAAGTGCTGAAAAGTGGTCATAAGGACACTTTATGTTATTTTATTAACAGAAAGAATGTTTTTTTTCAAAAAACAATTCAAATGTACAAAGTTTTTTTTAAAATAACGATAAAGCAAAAAACACCTTTTCAAAAAAGCAACAAAAAAGAAAAAAATGATTTTTATTAAAATAGCTCTAAAAAAGTTATAAGAGGAGAGTTTTCAAAAAAGATATTACATTCTTTTTGGAGTTATTTCATTTCTCAAGAATGAAGACATGTTCATCTTTTCAATTTTCCAGGGATGAAAACCCTTTAGAAATTTGAAAGCTTTTGAGGACAAAAACCCTCTTAGTTTTTAGAGTAATTCCAAAAGAATGGTTTGAGGACAAAAACCTTGTTATGAAATAACTTGCACAATAGAAGAATATGATATGAAATATGCTGCAAATACTTGATAATAACTGAGAATAACAAGCCACTTCGAGGGGGCAAACCTCCAAAAATCTCTAATGAGAACACACTTCACACTTGATGATGAAATAAGACTCACAACCTCCCATATATACCTATTTATGCCAAGGATATCACCTAGGCCGACTTAGACACACCTATATAAGACTTAGGCCGACCTAAACAACTAAATAACAATATACTAATGATAATATGACTTAATAGAGAGTTAAGATAGCCACAAGCCGACTATTCATAACCCGATGTACACTAATATTAAGGGCGTAGCATGCCCCCCTTCTTCAAAGAAGCATTGTCCTCAATGCTAATCAAGTTTGGATTCTTTTGAATGAACTCCTCATCCTCCCATGTAGCATCTTCAATTAGAAAATATTTCCTTGTAATGAGGTAACTTGGAATTGTTGATGTCACCAGCTTCTTCATGCGTGTCTGGAAAATTAACTTCAGCTCCAAGATGTGTCTTCCCTTTACATCAAGCTCTTGATGGCGATGAATGTGTTCTTCCTTTACTTGAACCTTTTGATGTGTCATAGAGTAAGAGGTGAGGAATAATATATGGTACCCTTGCATTGGTTGAATAGATTGATTAGGAACTTCTTCTTCTTTCACTTCTTCTTCATTGTCTTTTTCTTTTTCTTTTGTATCTTCTTCGTCTTCTTCTTCTTCTTTGTCTTTTTCTGCTTCTTCTTCTTCTTCTTCTTCATTTGTTTCTTCTGCTTCTTCTTCTTCTTCTTCTTCTTTTGATTCTTTTTCTTCTTCTTCTCCTTCTTCATTTGTTTCTTCTTCTGGTTCTTGGCTGCTTGGGACCTCCTTTCTTGGTTTATTCATAAAGGCGCTTAACATGTTTCGTATGTCCGATATATCTCCTCTTAGGTCACACATATCCATCTTAATTGAGGAAATTTCTTCCTTGACCTTATTGATTTCCTCATTATGAGTAACATCCTCGATTGTTTCACCATCCTTATCAAGAGTCTTCCCCGGAGTGACAACATTCTTTTTACCCCTTGTTGTAGGCCCCGTCATGATGGAAACCACTAATGTTGAAATAAATCACACAAATGAAACTTAAATTCTCTGAAATTTTTACTGTAATCTCCTTTGGTATGTCTTCAAGAACCCAATAAAAATCAGACTTCAATTCAACAAGATGTGCGAGATATGTAGATTCCAAAAAAATAGTGTAGAAACCCTAATTCTGCAATAATTCGCTTAATTCTGCTCCAATTCTTCTAAAATCTGGACTGTAGCTTCTTCAATATGTTCTTCAAAAACCCTTTAAAAATCAGAAAAAAATTCGCCAAAATCTGAAAGATATGCTCTTCCCAAAATCGCCTCTAAAATTGAGAAAAACCTTGCCTCTATGGTGCCAAGATCATGCTTTGATACCACTTGTTATGAAATAACTTGCACAATAGAAGAATATGATATGAAATATTCTGCAAATACTTGATAATAACTGAGAATAACAAGCCACTTTGAGGGGGCAAACCTCCAAAAATCTCTAATGAGAACACACTTCACACTTGATGATGAAATAAGACTCACAACCTCCCATATATACCTATTTATGCCAAGGATATCACCTAGGCCGACTTAGACACACCTATATAAGACTTAGGCCGACCTAAACAACTAAATAACAATATACTAATGATAATATGACTTAATAGAGCGTTAAGATAGCCACAAGTCGACTATTCATAACCCGATATACACTAATATTAAGGGCGTAGCAAACCTTCATTCCATTTTGAGTGGTGTAATACCCAAAATTAAAATTTTTGCTTCATTAAGGCATTTTGAAAAGAGGGGTAAAAGTCTTGTAGAAATTGTCAAAAAAGGTCAAAAATGGAAATTTGCATGTCACGCATGTTGGTCAAAAATTCAATTTTCAAAATCTGACGATTTGAGTCTTTCTAGAGCGAAATTGTCTACAAAACCTAGATCTCAGTTTTTTGACCCTACTTTTTAGGAAAATTTCTATTTTTAGAAAATTTCTAAAAATAGACTTTTTTCTGGGTTTTTCTCAAATGGATACTGGCAAAATTTTCTAAAAACAGAATTTCTATTTTTGGGGTTCAAACTGATTTTGATTGGTTGAAAATACTTCCTCATTAGGCTGGTCCAGTCAGAATTGTCAAAAGATCAGTTTTTCTCTGGTGGGTCTATTCTACTTTTTCAGAAGCTAAAATAAGAGCTCCGAGGTCATCAGTGGAGGATGGTCAACTGCCAGGTGTCAGATTCAAGGTCTCAAACGCTGTACAAATCGAGAAACGGTGGAAGATGTTTGAGGAACGAGGAACAAAGGAGGGGAATCTGAAAATCTTGAAAATTGTGAAAATTTGTCTAACACTCAAGATGCTAGCGCCCCTGTCTAGTCAAGGCGCCTAGCTATCTTTAGCATATTTTTCAGTCTCTGACATTCGATGCACAAGCAGCTGTTGAGCATAGAGTGGAGAGTGAAGAGAAAGAAAAGAGTTGAAAAACTGAAAATAAAAACTTTGGAGGAAAAAGGCACCCCAGCTAGCTAGGGGCACCTAGCATTTAAGGCCATCTGAACCAAGATTTAGGGTTTGTGAATTCCAAGAGTCTGCTTTCAGATTTCTTTTGGCTTCACAGCGGATCCATCAGCAAGTTCATGGGAGCTGTCAAACGACCTCAATTGGGGATCAAATAGAGATGTGGCACAAAAAGGGCAAAATGGAAATCATGAAAATCCTCAAAAATATTCTAACTCTGGGATTCATGGGCGCCCCAGCTAGCTAGGGGTGCCTAGGTTTTTGGGAGGTCTAATTCAGCTTTTAGGGTTTGCAAAAATGATCATACTTCTTAGAATTCTTCAGGCTATCCTGTAAGAAACCGACCCTTCGGTAAAATTAAAATTTTCAAAATTTACATCCTACAAGTATGTAAACGTGTTAATCATGTCATTGCAATAGAATTTTTTCTTTTTCTTTATTGACAAAACATGAACAAGTTGCCATATTAATATACAACAAAGATTCCATTTCAATATAATAACTTCACAAGTACATGAAACAAGAATACGTACCTTAATTATCATAGCTCCAATGAGCTTTAGAACCAATAGAAGTAAGAAGGTCCAGGAGTTCGTCCTGTCAAGTCTTGGAACATCAGTCGGATGTTGAGGAGGAGAAACATCACTCGGGCGCTTTTCCGCCAACCACGGACTTATAATGCGGTCCCCCGCACGATCATTTTGCAATGAACGGCCCTCCCTTCGAAGAAGAGATTGGTTGGGTAACCTTTAACGACTACCAACTGGACATAGTGCTGTGATCCTACAAAGCTAGATTCCGTGCAACCGGCAATTCTTGAACTAGGATGTATTTCGGGATCACGGTGAACTGACAGTGTAGTACTACATCTAAATGGTTCCTTACACTACTTTGGCCAAAGTGTTCGCATTCAATGAAGAATGTAGGTCATTTGTCACTTACACTAGCCAGGTTCAACTTGACTTGAGGCTATCTTATTCTACGCGTAGGTTGGTCTATCGGGGTAGTCCGTACCCTAGACTTCCTACAACATTCTAACTACTAGAACGGAGAATATTTTAATAAGATTCTACAACCAACGCCCTTATATAGGATACTCTCATCCTAGGGAATACAATAACTTGACTAAGTTAACTAGTATGTCGTTGTAACTTGTAACTCATTAAATGCTCT
Source organism: Sequoia sempervirens (assembly GCA_007258455.2). Lineage (NCBI taxonomy): Eukaryota > Viridiplantae > Streptophyta > Pinopsida > Cupressales > Cupressaceae > Sequoia > Sequoia sempervirens. The sequence continues at coordinate 213,942 of VDFB02137872.1, forward strand.
CGATTCATTCCTAGTAACTAGTAACTATATACAAGAATATACTCCGTATATGGAGTCAATACAATTATGCAGTTTTCTTTTCATTGCCTAGTGTAAACCGTTCACTAGTGAAAGCAAAAACCAAAAGAAGAGTATATGCATAAAAAATTCTACTTCACAATTTATCTTATGCTAACAAACTTTTAATTCTTTCTTATTCATTTCTAAATAAATCAGTTTTCAGTCTTAGTTCTTTTCAGCCAAAGGACAAGACACAGAATAACGTTTGAATACATGAATTACTGAAAGTATAGAAAGGAAAAGGTTGACATGCCTGGTAAGAGCTTACTGCCTGGCAATAACTTTCCTTAGAATATTAGAGAAAAAGTAAACTTCTCTTTTTGCCTACCACCGAATAAATTCAACTGGCTTTGTAGAAAATTCCCAAATCAGCAATTTGACAGTTCCAAGCTGCTGTTCTCAGACTCAGTGAGTGCTTCTCTCAACACAAATAAAATAGCTTTCAAAACAACTAAAGACTAAAGCCTTTCTCAAACTAATGGAGAATTCCTCTTAACTGCAAAATGCTCTTCACTCTTGATTAAGCAGAACGAATTTCTTGATTGTATATTCGTGTGAGTTACGAATGAACATTCGTAGGTTTATATAGAGTTGTAAATTTAACTGTTTCCTCTTCTTATGGCGCCAGTGCTGCCAATAGAGCTTGGAAAGCTTCAAAGTAAAAACGTGTTGCTTATTGGAGAGGGTTTCGACCTCCTTTAACTGACAGCAATGAAGCATTTTCCAATTCGCACATGCTCAGTTCACAAAAACGCGACACCTCCTGGTTTTTACGCGATTCAATAGGTAGGGTTAAGTGACGAACTTTAAGTAAGACTTTTTCCCAGTTTCAATGGCGTCCACATCCTCATTTAAGCTATGCATGAATTTACTGGGCCGTTTTCAGTTGCTTGGCCAGGTCGCGCGATTCCTCCTGCGCGTTTTCACTTCGCTCGCCATTTTAACGGGCACGGCTCTTATTTATTTTACTCTACTATTTTGAAATAGTCCATAGGAGATATTTTGAACATGGCGAAATAACAAAGACATTTGATTTCGATTTTCAAATGAAATAATCCTTTTCAAAGAAAAATCGACACATTCCTTAATTCGCATTTCTCTTTTGGATGTTAATAAAATGTTGATTTAAATTCCATTTGTTTTATAAATATTTTATTTAAACACATCTATATATATATTTATTATATTAAAGTATTTACATAACATAGTTTTATTTTACATTATATATTTATGTATAATTATTTAAATTATTAATTTAAATAATCTCATATACATATTTATATTTTGTAAAGACTATATTATATACGTACTGTTGACGTGGTTTTTGAGACCGCACCAACACAGAACAAAGTTTCCCAACGGATACTCTATTCTCTCTTGAACAAAGTATTCAGCATGCTAAGATTGCGAGTGAGTTCATGCTTTCAACTCCAAGGTTCTTTTAATGCGAATAGACTCAGTTGGTTGATGTGTATTGCTGTATTCTTACGAAGGGACTTACGCAATTGTTCAGACTTCTTGCAGTTAGCAGCCAGTATATGATTTGAAGGGGATTCTTATGTGTATGATTTGGCAATGTAGTACGTTTTTCTAAAACTAATCAGAAATATGCGGAAAGTAAAGAGTATAGGGCCTAAGAAATTTATGTTCTATTCTAAATGCAGGATATGTGGAGCTTCGTTTTAGTAGACTTCAACCAGATTTCACCTAGCCTCGCATCGGACAGCCTTGGTAAAATTGGTGCAATCTTCAGAGGGATAGCAAAGGATGTTCAAATTATGACTTAGCATACGTATACCATCACAACGACGCATATAAGCATACAAACCACAATCGAAGTTGAGCTCAAGGTAATTTCCAGTGGACCACGCAAGGAAAACTTATCATCAACAAGTTGCTAGTGGTATGGAATAAAGTGAAGCTACCTCAATAAAACACCACACATCAAAGTAAACTACTTGCATGAAAATTAGGCTACTTGGATACGAAAGGAAGAAGAGACCTTGCTAGCTATTCATGACAAGATGAATTCCACCATCAATGAAAAGATCTATTATCATGAAAAGTGTTACACAACAATCTCCACAAAAGTTTTCAAAGGGAAAACTTTCTTTCTTCTCCACACTATGCAAAATGTCTACAATGCTCTACTCTCTAGTCTCTAGCTCTAACTCAATTCTGATTCTAATCTCCTGCTCTAATGAATTACAAATGAGGGGGACTCCCCCTTTATATAGCTAGCCCAGTCCAAAAGACGGCTAGGGTTACAATCAATAGAGTGGCTAGAATCGTGCCACCTCAGCCCTAACCCTAAAACTGCCAGAATAGGGAGTGGTACATTAAATGAATCAAAGATTCCCACTCACTCCCAAAATAGTAAAGGCAATAAATGCCCACAATCAGTCTTCTAGAAGATCCTCGTCCAGTAGTGCATTCCCATTTTCCTTCTCTCTGACTGCAAACTCAACGAACCTGCCAAGTACAACCTCAACTTCCTGAACTGAAATGGGCGGAATGCAATCTAACTGAAACTCTAACACTGTGACTGAATGCTCATGCCTCGTACAAGATTTTCTCCAAGCAACCAAGGAATCCTGCGTGCTTCTGGATCAAGGTGGAGAAAGTAGAAGTATTCTCGAAATCATCTTGTACAAAGGTTTTAACATCTGAAAAGAAAGGCACCAGCCTACCCCTCAAATTATTAATTAACTTCATCTGGATTCACCGCCTAGCAAATATGGCCTCAAAGTATTCTAACTCCATCAATAATATTGGCTATAGCTTTATGTACCCGGGTTGAATCTGCCTGTCCGCGTCGAAGAAACCACGTCACCCGTGATCAAGAATACCATCTCGAAATATCTACCTGTATTCTCCTGAATGACACCTCCATCAACCAGCAACCGCAACGGAACATGCCTCAATGCCTCAAGACGCTGAATTACTTTGCTCTGATAGATAGAAGCATCACCCCAAGCATGATCAACTGCCTCCATCCGTGCTAAAATACTAGAGGCCTGCTGAAAAGCAAAAGCAAGGTCCTCCATAAACTTTTCTGTCTCAGCACGAACCCCCGTGACCCACTTGTCTGCTTCTTGTGCCATCTTTCCTAACTCCATCAAGCCACTGATGGACTCTCTGGGTATCTCTGCTGGAGGCTCAATCACTGGAATATCCTGTCCTCGAGAACGAGACAACTGCTGTACATATCCAATTAAGGCCTTGTGTTCTCTTTTCAACTTCTTATACTTCCCTTCTTTCTTGAATAACCTATCTTTGAGGGCAAGGTAGGAGTTATCGCACTCCTCTACAATCTGCGCACCAGTGGGGCGTCCTAAATCCAAAGTTGTGACCACATAATTCTCAGGCACTGCTTCATTTCGGTCACAATCAACTTGAGGCACGACAACGTGAAGAGTACGGGAACCATCCTCTTCAGTGGATATCTTCGAAAACTTTCTCGCTTTCTTCTTCTCGGGAGGTGCACTGATCCTGTTCAAAAATTCTTCCATCTCAACTGCTAGATCAAGCTCCTCACTGGGGCTTCTTCTCATTCTATCCTTAAGCCAATCAGGCACATCATACTGTATATCAAAGGGCTGCTGTTCCTGTGCCTCTACTTCTCGAACTTGCTCAACTTCTATATCATTCTGGCGAGGCTCATCGTCCTCAAGTGGCTGAGTGTCTCCTGAAACTATATCATCATCATCATTCATAGCCGCCTCTAACTCCTGCTGAAACTGAGGGTCAGTAATAGTCCCCTCATCATCCTGCTGATCAGCCCTAATAGGTGCGTTGACACTCTGGCCAACCGATTCCCTCCGTGGAGGCTGATTATTATCCTGTACCACTTGCACTTGATTCAGTGCATTCCTCTGATCAGCAAACAAAGAAACCTCCTGTATACTTGGAGAACGTGTCTCCAATGGTGATGCAACTGTGACTCGTGGAGGTTCCGGCTGAGTGGCTCCTGTCGAACTAGCTCCTTCTTTTTAGACTCTGGACCTCGTGTAATCTGCTTCTTTCTGCCAGTGGTGGGCGTCCTGTGATCTCCCATCAAGTTGTAAGTCAAAGCAATTGACCTACTCTTCAATCTGCTTACACGCCTATCAACCCATGCTCTAGTAAATGTCAGGACCGGGATAGAAAGTGTGTCCAAATCAGCAACCTCTGGTTCTGACCAATCTGGGAGCGGAAGTAGAGTATCTCTCACTGCTGCATAATCAGGATGGACAACGTCCATATCCTCATTGACCTGGTCTGGAACCGGAACAACTTCACACTGCCTGATCAGAGTAATTGGAAACCGAGAGAACATTTTTTTCCTGACTTCAATCTCATCTGCTGCATCAGCCCAATAGTCCTCAATATTTGCCTTATGCTTAAATTCTTCTGACAGTACCCATTTGATGTTGTGATGTGGGTCATAGTGCTGTCGGCTGGTGTGATATGAGAAATGATAAAATTGAAGCTCGCTCTCGGCTTCTCTGGCTGCTTGTATTGAGGGACACACTTCATCCGAGTTGCCCATGACAATTGGGAATTCAATACCTCCCTTCTTCTTTTTCTTCTAAATCTTATCATAGGCAAGCAATTGCCTAGATATCTCTAGCATTAATATTCTATCGGTTGGGTACTTAGGCAGCCTATACGGATACGATGAAAAACCTTGCAGCCTAATATAAGAAAATTTTGGAAACTGTATGAACCAGCACCCATACCTTTCAATCAGCTCTTGGGCCTCCCTCGAGATTCTGTGATGTAACCGCTCCTGAAGCAGTCTCGTGATGTACATGGTGAAGGAATCGTTGACACGCTTGTAGTGAGTTGTGCTCGCCAAATGCAACTGTGGACAGGCATCATATATTTTAAACTGGTGGGAGCCACAACCGACGGGTTCCTTGTAAGAGATCCCTCTGTACTTCGTCATACGTGCCAACATATAGATGATGTAAGAGCTCATGTAAAATGTCTTCGTCCTTCTCAGGCTTAGGAGTTGCTCATGCAAATTATCACTTATCATCACAGCCCAGTTGACGTAATATTTCCCTTCCAACACGAGGTTGATGTAATAAAACATCCAAGGCTCAAAAATAAAGGACTGTGGGCAACCACCAACTCTGCTCAGCATCATAATGAGATCGCAGTACTCCTGCTTCAAGTCCTCTGCTATGATTTGCTTCGGCAGCTTCGTACGAGAAGGCTTGGGATTGCTCATCCAATGAGTGTTAATTGTCTCCATGCATCTCTCGAATGCAGAAGCGTACATTCGCTCAGCTCGCTCTCTGGATTTGTAAATCATATTTCTGTGCACCGGGATCCCGAAAGCTTCACCAATGGCTGCTGGAGTAAGATTGGCTAGTACTTGGCCATCTGGTGACATGATTGACCGATGATCCTTCTCATAATAATTGGCGCACTCCATCATTAGCTCCGAGCATTGAATGGCGGGCGGGAAACCAGTAGCTGCATATAATCCGCTTCAGACAATGTTGTGCGAGGTGGTACAAGGTCGATGACTGCCAATGCCCAACATTCTGTTCTTGAAGGTCTCCAGGTTGATGGAGCCCAAGTTGGTGTCCGTCAGCTTGCCCAACTTTGAAACGAACTTCGATTCTGGCATGAATGTTTTACTCAGCTTCTTGATCACAGCTTGTCTGGATGCACCGTTGTCCTTGCCAGTCGCCCTTGCCTCACCCATCTCAGCTTCTTCTCTTGAACTTCAACACTTAGAAAAAGTTTCGAAGTAAATTTTAGTGACTTCACTACTCTTCAGCAACTCCAATCTGCAACTTGAACTTCTATAAATTCGTATTTCACCAGCAATCAGCAATCAGCAAATTCGCACTTTTTAAATCAGCAAGCTCACACCTTGGTAGATTCGTACTTCTTACTTGGCAAGTGGGCACTTCACAAGCTTCAACAACTTCGTAATCTTTAAACTTTCAGTAACTTCTTTGCTTCAAGGCATCCTCCTTAGCACTGGCAGCAACAAACTAAGCTTCAGCAATCAGCAAGTGCGCCCCTTTTGATCTCAGCAATATTCGAATTTTCAACACTTGCACTGGCAACTCAAGGCGTCCCTCTCCAGCAGTCTCAGCAACTTCAAATTTAAACTTCAGCAAATTCCAATCCTCAGCAAAATTTCGAACTCTTCAAGCTTCAGCAACACTCAGTCTTCAGCAACTTACTCAAAGCAAATCGACTTCTTTAACTGTGAAAAATGAGTGAAAAACCTCTTCATTTTATAGCCAAAATTCGAATTCTAGAAGAAGCCAATTTTAGCCAGTGCATTAAACTTCCACTACTCCACTTCAAAAAATTCGAATTTTCCCTCTTTGGTATTTCTGACACTTGTCTCTCGACGTCAGGAATCTTGCTCTTCTAGAAACTTGACTTTGACTGGCATCTTTGAATTTATTTTCGAAAAATTTAAGTTAAATTCATCTTTTTAACTCACCAGCCGGAACTCTGTCACTTGAATTCGAATTTAACTTCTCCTTAGCTCTGGAAAATTCATCTTCGAAGAATTCAATCAAAATCATCTAGGCAACCCATCTCGAATTCATCATTCAGAGAAATTTATTCTGAAAACACATTTTATTCATCTGCCTTAGAAATTTTAAATTCTCCCCTTAGGAAAATTCACAATTTGAGCACTGATTAAATTCTTCATTGAAAAAGTGTTGGCGAAGTGCGGAAGACATGGAAATCCATCTGTCATCACAAATGTTCAGTACCCAGAAGAGAATTTTCTTCAAAATGCTTCGAATCCATGGGTACCCAACGAACGGGTTCATTTAATTTTTTTGAATTTTGAACCTTAGAAAATATTATTCTGTCAAATTAAATCCATTCTTCGCCTGTGATCATCCTGTGTTGCTCCAACTTGAGAAAATTTTGAATCATCTTGCGTTATCATCTTCTGACTTCATCACTGAGAAAATTTGCTCGAGTTTCACGAAAGAAAATTTCACTACCTTGAGCTCTAGGCATATTTTCTAAGGGAGAAAATATTTTTGCCTTAGAAACTTTTAAATCATCTTGCACTTTGAGAAGTTGCCTTAGAAAATTTTATTCGTTTGCCAGTGAGAAAAACATCAACCTCACTTAGAAAATTTTAATCCTGAAGGCGCCTAGCACATTTTATTCCCCACTCACCACTCTGCATTTTACTTCATACTAGGAAAATATTCATTTGAAGCCCCAACGCCTTAGAAAAATTCCCATCACTCATCTTATACTTTATCTCATACTTAAGGCGCATAGCACACTGGGAAAAAAAAATCACGCCTTAGCAATTTATTTCCACCACCTTACAAGCCTTAGAACTTTTTCTAACACTTTATAACACTCATCACCTTTGGTGCCTAGCACTTTTGAGGAAAATTAAAAACCACGCCCAACATTCATCCTTCATGCCTTAGAAAACATTTTAATACTTTACCACCTTAGGCGCATTTCACTCTTGAATAGGAAATTCAAAATCACGCCTAGGAAAATATCTTCAACACCTTCCACTTTGGGCGCGCCTAGCATTTATCTTACATTGACCACGCCTTGAGGTATTCTCACTCACCTTTTACTCCATTTACTTACCTTTTACCACCTCAACTTGGGCGCATTTGAGCTTGGCAAGAGGATGACTCTTCAACTTCCATTTTTTGTCTTGACATGGCTTGTTTTGGGCGCATTTGGGGGGGTGAGGAGGACGAACTCCTTGTGATTTTTTGACTTTCTTCTAATTCTGGCGCATTTTAGACTTGATGGAGGACGAAACTTGTTGACTTGTTGACTTTCATTTATCCTTGGGCGCATTTTAGACTTGATGGAGGACGAAACTCTTACCACGCCTTGGAGTGACCCTTCACCTTCCATTTTTTGTCTTGACATGCATGCATCTGGGCGCATTTTGCTTATGGAGGAGGATAAAAAGCTTTGACCACTTTGAATCTCTTGCAATTTGGGAGCATTTTGAAGGTGGTGGAGGATATCCAGACTTAGAAAATTTTTCAACTTTTTCCTTCTTCAAGTTGGGCGCATTTCCCCATGCCTACAGGATTAAAGTGTTGACTTTTCTTTGACCACTTGTACTTTGGGCGCATTTTGCCCCTGATGAAGGATAAACTTCATACTTAGAAATTTTTCGTGCTTGGCATATGCTTGAAGGTGCATTTAGGCTAGGCAGAAGGATGAAAGGCGTTGACTTCCTTTGACTTTCTCTGGCTTGGGCGCATTTTGGCCCTGATGAAGGATAAACTTCATACTTAGAAATCTTCATGCCTCCTCATCAACTGGGCGCATTTTGCCATGTTTACTGGATGAAGTTCCAGACTTAGAATTTTTCCTCATTTTTCGCCAGTTTTCATGCCCTGCTATTTATAGTAAGTCTTCTGATTTTGCATCTCTGAAGCTCGGAACGACTTGAAATTTTAAACATAGCATCCTCGTGACGTTGTTTTGTTGACCCTGCTATTTTTAGCCCATTTCTGAAGGTGATTTACTATAAATAGAAATTGCTTGTTTCTGATAGTTCCACTGTTCTGATTGACTCGAAATTTGAATGAGGCGCTCCTCACCACGTGACCTGCCTGTTGACATCAATGCATGCACCTGACTTACTATTTTTAGCTAGTTTCCAAATTGACTTACTATAAATAGTAAGTGCTCCGTTTGACTTGAAATTTTACCAGCAGATAGCTTGAAGGATGCTGATCACGGTGGTTTACACCGGTTTTCAAAAATTCTGACTTCTTACCCTTCTTTTCAGGCTCCGAAGTTGGAAACCCTAATTTGCTCCGCATGCGTATCAAATGATCTCTGTTTGTCTTCGTTTCTGCTGCATTGCGATCAGTTCGTGATTCTGAACTGCTGGGAGGCGGCTGCCGGGACGCACCTGCTAAAAATAGTAAGTTCCTTACTGAGTGGTTATCTCTGTTTGCATGTCACACCATCGCGAAGCTCTCGAAAAACCCATCAGGAATCACCCGACATGCAAAAGAAACCCTGACATGCAAACCCTAAAAATAGCCTCGGAAGGCTGAATCCTGAAAGTTGTCGCCTCGTCTTGCATGTTATACCATTACAAAGGTCTTGAAAGTTCCGTAAGGAATATGCCAACATGCAGAGAAACTCGTCAACTGAACCCTGAAATTTGTCCCGGAAGCTGGACTGCTAAAAATAGAAAGTTGCCTGTTTTTGCTCAAATTCTGCATACGAGTAGTTTGATGCGCTCTGAATGCCGTGTGACTGTCGGAATCTCAAAATGCTGACTGACTGCCTGTAATTTCACACTTACTAAAAATAGTAAGTTCCTCGGAATCAGATGAAAACTTGCTGAGAGCCTGCTGGAAACATGCAGACAACACTGTTAAGCTCAATTTTCAATTTATTCACTTTGTTCGACCTTGGACTGACCAGGAAAGATGAAACCCTAATTCTCAGACTTGGTCAATTTCACGTTTAAGCTCAATGACGGGAACAACCCTCGAAAGGCAGACATCGGAAAAGAGACAGAGAGAGAGAGAAAGAGGAAAAACCCAAGCCAAAAGACCAGAATGGAGCAAAATTTAGGGGGTCCCCATTTTGAATGGGGCGATGTGTGAAAAGGTCACAACACGTACTTTAATATAATATTAAATATATAAATATATTCAACTTTACATCTATACATGTTTATACATTTACATTTTTGATTATACGTTCGTATACTGTGAGCCAGTTAGCATACTTTCACTATACGTACTCATGTATATGTATAAATATGTGTATATGTAAATTCCGAGATATTATATCATCATAATATATATTCATTCAACAAGTTAGTTGCGGGTACGTATACTTGTATATATACTTATATATCTGCTTTGCGTATAAGTATTCATAAATACACTTATCTCGACGCACACGTATGGCATATCCATCTGCTCTAATACGTTGTATCGACATGAATGTACTTATGGGTACTTGTACATACTGTATTCATATGTATACATACAAATACACATATCCACCTCTAACAAGAAATATTACTCCACATAAGATTATACTGGCAAGCATCACTTATTTACACATTCAGAAGTAGATACGACTCCTAATGATACTAAACAAGCCTACGGATGACTTACCCTTAACCACAACAATGACTTAGCTTACTCAGTCTATAGTTTGTGTGTGTATGTCCATTTGGTATCCGTTACTGTTTACCCGACCAAGTTCCTCCCCGAGTGATATCTCTCCTCTGCCTGGAGGATTGGTTCTCTTACCTGCACATCATGACACGACAACGGGAGTCATATGCTCAAAACAAAGCAGAATACATGAAACATTTCAAAAGTTAGATTATTCACAAATCAATAACCTTATATTCTCCTTTATGCAGTATTTCACCAAGAATAACATCAAATGAAACAACATTCATATTGAAAGCAAGGTACAAGCATCATTAATTTACCTCCAGAATTCACATTTACTCTATCTAGTAATGGTAAATTGTAACGTGACAATTTGGGATGTAACATACTTCCCCCCTTGTGAATCATCGTCCTCAATGAGGTATAGGTTTTCAACATATGGCTTAAGTCAAGTAAAGTGTTACTTACAATTTACGAAATACGTAAGATTTATAAAACATTCAACCTATGTAGCAATCTTGTCCTTCTTGGAACTTGCTTCGAGTGTTCACACTATCGCATAGGGAAATCTCGTATGCTTCACACATACTTACTCTCCCAAAGAGTTTTTAACATATATACACATCCGAGTTATAATAGTAACTATACACCACACCAAACACATAGTGATCGGAAATCATTGGTCCATGAATTTATCCTTAGTATAATCCAAATAGAAAAGGAAAGTCGATGCATTGTACACTACATCGTGGGTCCAATCCTTCTCTTTTGGTATTTACACTTTTGGACAACTCATAAACCGAGTCCTTTTGCCACTTACACATTCATTATCCTTACCACAGTACTTGTACTTGATTATTTTTCCATCGGGAGCACAACTTTACTCCTGGACGCCTATCAAATCTTGATACTGCTTCATACGTAAGCTTTGTATCGTCGAAGTTTCATTGGTAACTTCGATCTATTACTCCTTTTGACATTTTATCAAGTCTATGATTCACTCAATTCTAAGCCTTTTTCAGTTAATTGAGTTTTTAACCTTTTATTTCATATAATGGTCCGAACTTCAATATTAGAAGTTTATAAATCATTCAAGACTTATTCTACCACCTTTGCTTATTTTGACTATACATGATAATATACTGCACATTCGATCCATTGAATGTTTCGTAGTATGATCAGGGTTTACTCAACCTTATCATTATTGCTAAACTGAGATAACCTCTCAGGATTACTAAGCCTCTACTTGCCCACAATATATATTAGAATATCCTATAAGTCAAATTTTCCAAATACATTGGTTTCATCGATGAGTTTGTCTACTTGAACATTATGTCAGTTATACTAACATAGACAGATTGATCTGTCTCTTGTTCTACCATTTTTCCTCTGGAATCTTAAGAGAGTTTACATGACTTACCGATGATGACATCCGGTCTTCATTTCCTGGTATACTAGTCATTACCTTGCCACATTCCGTGTAGCTTCAAACTCTATCTTTCCAAGTTTATAGTAGTTTCTCATCCAACAATTCCTGTTGTCGTTCCGATGTCCTAACTTTGACATTAGTTTCCTCGTTCCATTCCAAATTCTTCAAAATTTTGGGTACATAGGTTCTTTTACATCCAATAATAGTCTGCTCTTTGACTATTTGAAAACCTATTTTACGATCTCACGCCATTTTTAATTCCCCATATTATAATGGTTATAAGTTTTGCGGAGATAAATCCCATTTATCTTAGGACATCCATATCTTGGATCTCTTCTGTCCTTGGATTATTTTCAAAGATGTTATCCATCTTTTAACTAAATCAAATTTTCCCGATAATTTTTGGTACTAATTTTGAGTGTTAATCCATGTTCCGTCATATTGATCCCTAGATAATAGTAAATTTAATTACCTACCTAGTTACCAAGCATAAACATTCCTCGTTGGTTCCATTGATTCTCTTAATCATATAGGAGAGCTCCAATTTCAGTACATCCTTTTGAGTTCAAGTAACATCCCCGATAAAATTTCCCATTATTTCACATAAAATGTTATATTGCTCCGACATAACAATGGATGTTTCCCCTTTTAAGAGTGTTTTCTATTTAATATAAGAGCCACTCAACAACGTTCTAGTGAAAACGATGACTTCTATCCTGGAGTGTAAAGTAGCTTCTTTAACTCACTAAGTATTCTACCTTTGTTTCCACTCATAGAATCACATAAGTTCAAGTGATATACACATTTCCATTGGTGAATCACAATCCCAATATTCCCTTCCAACTCTTAAATTCTCAATCGCTGAACAGTCTGATGTTATAGGTTTCTCTACCTCTATATATCTCTATCAAGACCGAATGTACAACTCAACCAAGTAGATTTATTCCATCTACAAGGCTTTTAAAGAGTAGTCAATTATTTAACCCAACTCAATGGGTTAGATCTTATCCTTAGATCTTTCTCTTCATTCGAATGAACTTCTTGTTCCCATTAGGTTATTACAAACCTAGGGTTTCATTATAGAGACGGTGATCAAGTGATCAGCCATGTAAAGATAATTGATGCATTGTATAGCATCATATCCTACCATATTTTCCATTCCATTTCTATGGCTTATGGTTAAACCTTTTCATTCTCGGGTTTCATAGCACAATAAGCTTACAATTTCAATTCGTTTTCATGACATGAATATATTTCATATTGAAATAACATTTTTATCTACTTTTCCTTATATGAGGTGTATAGGAATGTAGAGACACTTTCTTTCAGTCATGAGTATCTTAAAGCTTTCCTTGCCAATCTCATAGGCGGCCTTTCCTATCATGATCAAATTATCTGCCTATCCTTTTTCCTAGGCATCAAATGATAATTTCATTTGATTCTTCCAATCAACTAAATTTAAGGTATGAGATGATAATAGGTAATAATCTTTGACCTTTCCGATTATCTTTCTCCAGAATTCTCAATACCTTTTTCCTTGTGGATATCAAAAGGTAATATCGTTTGATCTTTCGATCAAATAATCCTAAGTATGGGTTTATTTAACTTTCTCCGAAGATCCCAATACCTCTTTTCTTGGATTGTAAACTGTACGACTTATTTGCCATCATGACTTGCGAAGAAGACATTAGTTCTTCCAAACTGAGAACATACCCATGTTCTTTTGTTGTATGGGGTACTTAACTCGAGTCAACCCACTCTTTTCCTTTCCCCCTTAGAGTTTCCACAACTTTTGATCTACTCAAAGTTGAACTCCCAACAAATTCTTACTTCTTTTGTAAGGATTTTGTCATGTCCCCTTCCAGTTGACATCTTTCAGAGCATATGATTAGCCATTATGCGACCCTCGTAGGCTGATAGGATGGATAGAGGGTCTTGATGGAGCTTGGCTTGGCTTCAGTTGTCAGAATTTTACCAGTTGGCTTTCGTTCGGGCTCATTCGGACACTATTTGCTTGAGTTGCTATTTTTAGCAGTATTTGGCACTTAGCGAGACATTCCTGCTATTTTTAGCAGTATGGTCTGGTCATGTGAGGAATCGCTCCCTTATTCGCCAGCTTCAGATGGTTTGTGAATCGGATATATTTTGAGGGAGATATTAATATTTAATTGATTTAATTAAATATTAATTATTCGGAGCTTATAGTATAAAGTTATAATATTTTAAATATTATAACTTAAGTGATTTTGCTGAAGGGGTCGACCATCATGGAAGGGGCCATTTTTAATTATAATTTATAATTAAAAATCAAGTTTGAAACTATTGAAATAATTAAAGGAAAAGTTCGAATTTATTTTAATGATGCCTTTCTGAGAGAATTCGCACTTTTGAGGAGATATAAGGATTTCATTGGAATTCGAGCTCATTATGATATTGAATATTGAATTTTTGAGCAAGTCTTCTTTCGGAGAACGAAGCCTAGGGTTTCTGTTGTCTACAGACATTGGAGAACGAGCCATCTTCAATGTTGCGATTCAGAGGCTGTGAAATACCAGCTGATCTATTGCTTCAGAGAGATTTCTTCATTCAGAAGTGATCACAAAACATTCACAGAGTATTATTATTCAGGGTTTTCAGTGTGAGATTTATCCAGCAGAGTTTCTTCAATTGAGGCGCCTATTTCATTGAGATCTGGAGATTCAAGAGAGAGCCGTACTTTTATTTATTTGCTGGCTGCTGTTTCAAGGCCGTACCATCTCAAAGGGCCGTACCTTTTTGTTCAGGACAAATCGCCTTCCATTTTGATTATCTGGCTTCTACCCACTTGGCACATTTACCTCTGGATCATTCTTCTGGCATTTGACGGAGGGGCAAGTGGATATTTATTGCAGCCATACCAGTTCTAGATCATTCTCAATTTGCTGCAAATCAGGTTCTTTTGATCAATATTTGTCTTATCTTGCCTGTATATCTGAGATACCTTATTGTAATGGCTATGGCAAAAATAATGCAAGCAATAGTTATTGGTTTCTGAGTTTATTTATGTTAGATCTGAGCTTCTTGTATCTATTAGCAATTTTATATCAATTTCTTTTCCAAAATCGCATTATCTCTTTATTGCACAAAAACCCAAAAAAATCAAAATACACCAAAACAAACAAAAATTACACAGTTTCAGAGATTGGAGGAAACAGGGGTTTCTACAGTGGTATCAGAGCTAAATCCTGCCATCTTGAGGGTTTAGCAATCTTATGCAGCCACAAGAGTTTGGGTCACACAGGTATTATACTCGCAGAAGAGCCTTGATTGACAGGCAACAGGGTTTGGTCAGGCAGCCGGGAAACATGGCTGACAGAACAGATATTCCTAGAACAGAGATTCCTCAAAACCCTAGGGATCAGGACGATGCAGAGGTTCTACACGCTCTCAGAGATTTACGAGCAGGTCAATGGCAGTCTAACGATGTGCTACAGCAGTTGACAGTGGCACTCCAGAGATTAGGTACGCCGAGCAGAAAGTCACCACATCGTGACGAGGATAGGAGTGATGCAGGATCACGGAGAGCACCTAGGACTGCCTCACGGACGGCAGACAGGCCCACTAGGCCTACTTTTGTGAGACAGGAGCCCGATGAGGCTATTGCAGGTGAGGAGCATGAGGAGTTGTTCGCAGATACACTTATGGCAGCGAACGAGGAGTGGGAGTTAGTACCACCAGATGTCAGAGAACGGATTACCTTTGACAGATTCATTACACAGAGGAGAGAACATCACAGAGGTCGACAGGATTGGAGACCTAGACATCAGAACAATGATCTAAAACATGCTACAAACAGACTCAATCTAGCGATGTTCGATGGTAGTGGTAAGGTCACAGCTCAGGCCTGGATCAGTAAGCTGGACACGTTCCTTACATTGCGTCCTATGGCTGAGAGGGATGCTATCAGATATGTGACATTGCATCTTGAGGGGGTAGCCTATGACTGGTGGCACCACGGGATGGTGACACTTCAACATGATCGGATCACCACATATCAGGAGTTTGTTGACAAGTTGGTGGAACGATTTGACAGAAAGGATCCAGAATCCTATTTCAGAGATTTGGCTCAGTTGCGACAGAGTGGCAGTTTGGAGTCTTACATTGGTGACTTCCAGAAGTTATCAGTTATGGTTCCTAATATTTCAGAGAGGCGACTTGTAGTGCTTTTCATGGAGGGACTGACGGAGCCATTGAGAGGTTGGATCAAAGCCTTTGATCCTCCTTCGTTACAGGAAGCGATGAAGAAGGCACGTAGTATGGAGTTGGCAGCACCATCCAGTAGATTCAACTCCAAAAACAATACTTCTTTCAGGGATAATAAGGGCTTCAACAAAAACAGAGAGAAATCAGATTTTAACAAAGAAAAATCAGATTTCAAAAATGATTCAAAGGGAAAATCAGCAGCACCACCTTTGGATCGAGAGGCTCTTAATGATCTACGTAGGAAGAAGCTTTGCTTCTACTGCAAAGGTCCCTATGATGCCAATCACGATTGTCCTTTGAGGCCTAAGGGCAAGGCAAATCAGGTGATGTGGGCTTATTATGAGGATTCGGAATCAGAGAATTCCGAACAGCAGGAGAGTTTTGAGGATTCAGAGTCAGAGGCTTTAGAGCCTAAGGCCGAGGCAGAGTCAAAGCTTCAGATTCAGGAGGCACGTCTATCTAGCATTCAGCAGGAGGGCTCATTCAGACTTCGTGGAGTTTTGGCAGGACAGAGGGTCATTACCCTTCTTGATATAGGAGCCACCCACAATTTTATCGATGCTAGATTTGTGGAGAAGCGCAGACTCATCACTGAGGAGTTCGAAGGCATTAGGGTTAAGGTGGCAGACGGTTACACTCTCAGGTGTGAGCGTATGATTAAGGATCTCCCCTTGCGCTTGAACAACTATGAGTTCAAGGCTGATTATTACGTGGTGAACATGGGGGATATCGACTTAGTCTTGGGCATGAAGTGGCTTCATTCACTAGAGGAAGTCACTCTTCATCTCAAGGACATGGAGATTCGTTTTGATGTGGATGGGAAGACACATATTCTCAAGGCAATTCGGGACAGTAACATCAAAACTATTTCCTTTCGTCGGATGGAGAGACTCAGGCGACACGACATGGTAGAGTGGGCTGCCGAGTGCACATTAGCACCTATACAGGAGGGACAGCAGAAGACTGAGTATCATCCTGACATACAGCAGTTGAGAGTCAAGCATGAGAAGGTATTCAGTGATATTCCACCAGGGAGACCTCCAGACAGGGGCATTGAGCACATTATAGAGCTCGAGGAGGGCGCTAAGCCCGTTATGATTACTCTGTACAGGCATCCTAAGAGGTTGAAGGATGAGATAGAAAAGACGATAAAGGAGTTGCTTGCTATGGGTCACATTCGACCTAGCAAATCACCATTCGCTGCTTCTTCAGTTGTTCTGGTGAAGAAGAAGGATGGCACCCTTCGCATGTGCATCGATTATAGAGTCCTGAATAAGAGGACTATCAAAAACAGGTACCCCATACCTCGCATAGATGAGCTTATTGATGAGCTCCATGGTGCATGCTACTTCACGAAGATAGACTTAAGGTCAGGATATCACCAGATCAGGGTTCGTGAACAGGACATTGGGAAGACTGCATTCCGTTGTCATTGTGGACATTTCGAGTTTGTGGTGATGCCATTTGGGCTCACCAACGCGCCAGCGACTTTTCAGTCCACCATGAACAGGGTCTTCCATTCACTGCTGAGGAGATTTGTACTTGTCTTCTTCGACAACATCCTTATTTACGGGACTTGGCAAGAGCATTTGGCTCATCTGGAGACCGTGCTCAGTATCTTGGAGAGGGAGTCCTTGTATGCCAAGGAATCCAAATGTGATTTGGGGATGACCGAGTTGCTCTACTTAGGTCATATCATCAGTGCAGAGGGAGTGCGGATGGATCCTGAGAAGATCCGCGCTATTATAGACTGGCCTACTCCGGCGAACCTTACACAGCTGCAAGGATTTCTTGGTTTGTGTGGGTTTTACCGCAGATTTGTGAATGGTTATTCACGACATGCAGCACCTATGACGGATTTGTTGAAAAAAGGTGCATTCTGTTGGACTCCTGAGGCACAGGAGTGTTTTATGAGGTTCAAGGAGTTGATGACCACGTGTCCAGTGTTGGCACTACCGGATTTTTCGAAGCCTTTTGAGCTTCAGTGCGATGCTTCTGGTGAGGGCATTGGAGCGGTGCTTATGCAGGACAAGCACCCTATTGTGTATGAGAGCCGTAAACTCAGAGGGCCAGAGAGGCTCTACAGTATTATGATAAGGAGATGCTCGCTATAATGCATGCCTTGGAAAAATTTAGGCAATATCTTGTGGGCAGTAAGTTCTGCATTAAAACTGACCACAACAGTTTGAGACATTTCCTAGGGCAGCGAGATCTCAATGATCGTCAGCAGAAGTGGGTAAGTAAATTGCAGGCATATGACTTTGATATCTCTTATATCAAAGGTACCCAGAATGTAGTAGCTGATGCTCTTTCACGCAGGCCTTATCTGAGCTCTATGGTTCACATTTTAGAGGATTGGAGGCATTTGATTGTGGCAGAGTATGCCAAGGATACTTGGGCTTCCAGCATTGTTGAGGGATCGACGATTGACACCAGGTACACGCTTGTGAATGACTTGATCATTTACAAGAACAGGTTATTTGATCGGTTGGTGAAGAACATTATCATCTACGAAGACCTTCATGATGTCTCGGTAGGGACATCCGGGTACTTCAAGGCGATAGACAAATTCGGAGAGATTCATGGAAAGGACTTAGGAAGATGTTCTTCGGTATATGCGTAGGGTGCCTGTTTATCGGCCCAGGAACAATGAGGAGAACTACGTGCCGGCGGGATTATTGCAGCCACTTCGATTCAGCGGAAATTAGGATACTGTCGATGGAATTATTCTGGGCTTTAAAGCCCAAGGCAGTTGCATATATGGTTGTGGATCGACTAACGAAGTATGCCCACTTCTTTCCGATTACCACCCACTTACGACTACAGTGTGAGAGGTCTTCTTCCAAGTAGCGTGAGACTACATGGGTTTACTTCGGGCATTGTAATGACGGGGATAGTCGGTTCTTGGTCACTTACGGCAAGGGTGTTCGAGACTCCTATGGGGCCAGGAGCTTGCACGAGAGCACCGATTTACCACCAGGCCAGGTCGTGACGGAATGAGTGAATAAGTGGGTGGAAGGTTACCTCCGAAATTATATCGCAGGGCAGCAGAAGGCATGGGTTAAGTGGATTCATTTGTGCGAGTATTGCTATAATACGACATTCCACATGACTATTCAGATGTCTCCTTTTATGGCATTGTATGGGTATGAGGCGCTGAGTTTTCTAGATTTTCTACTGAGCGACAGTAGAGTGTCGAGTGTTGGAGACTTGTTGCAGGAGAGTCAGGATACTATGAAGGCTCTCAAGGAGAATATTATAAGAACACAGAATCAATGACGTCTGTGAGATCAGAAGAGGGCAGAGGTCTTTGGTGGGCGACATGGTTGCTCTTATGCTGCAACCCTACGAGTGAGTCTACTCTTAGGAAGAGTGGTTCAGAGAAGCTTAAGCCACGATATTATGGTCCTTTCAGGATTCTGAGGCGTGTTGGAGAGGTGGCTTACGAGCTAGAGCTTCCTGCGGAGAGCAAGGTCCACAATGTTTTTCACGTGTCACGTCTCAAGAAGGCATTGGGACACCGTGTGGTACCTTCAGTTGTTTTACCTCCCTTAGATGATGAGGGAAAGTTGATTTTAGTACCTGAGTCTATCCTGGAGTACAAAGAGAGACAGTTGCGTAGGAGGACTATCAGGGAATATTTGGTGAAATGGAGAGATTTTCCAGTGGAGGATGCTACTTGGGAGAGCGAGGATATTCTGCAGCATCCAGAGTTGAGATTGCTTGAGGACAAGCAATTTCAGGAGGGGCGGACTATCATGTCCCCTTCCAGTTGACATCTCTCAGAGCATATGATTAGCCTATTATGCGACCCTCGTAGGCTGATAGGATGGATAGAGGGTCTTGATGGAGCTTGGCTTGGCTTCAGTTGTCAGAATTTTACCAGTTGGCTTTCGTTCGGGCTCATTCGGACACTATTTGCCTAAGTTGCTAATTTTAGTAGTATTTGGCACTCAGCGAGGCACCCCTGCTATTTTTAGCAGTATGGTCTGGTCATGTGAGGAATCACTCCCTTATTCGCCAGCTTCAGAAGGTTTGTGAATCAGATATATTTTGAGGGAGATATTAATATTTAATTGATTTAATTAAATATTAATTATTCGGAGCTTATAATATAAAGTTATAATATTTTAAATATTATAACTTAAGTGATTTTGCTGAAGGGGTCGACCATCATGGAAGGGGCCATTTTTAATTATAATTTATAATTAAAAATCAAGTTTGAAACTATTGAAATAATTAAAGGAAAAGTTCGAATTTATTTTAATGATGCCTTTTTGAGAGAATTCGCACTTTTGAGGAGATATAAGGGTTTCATTGGAATTCGAGTTCATTATTGAATATTGAATTTTTAAGCAAGTCTTCTTCCGAAGAACGAAGCCTAGGGTTTCTGTTTTCTAAAAACATTGGAGAACGAGCCATCTTCAGTGTTGCGATTCAGAGGCTGTGAAATACCAGCTGATCTATTGCTTCAGAGAGATTTCTTCATTCATAAGTGATCACAGAACATTCACAGAGTATTATTATTCAGGGTTTTCAGTGTGAGATTTATCTAGCAGAGTTTTTTCAATTGAGGCGCCTATTTCATTGAGATCTGGAGATTCAAGAGAGAGCCGTACTTTTATTTATTTGTTGGCTGTTGTTTCAAGGCCGTACTATTTCTGTACCAGGCCGTACCATCTCAAAGGGCCGTACCTTTTTGTTCAGGACAAATCGCCTTCCATTTTGATCATCTGGCTTCTACCCACTTGGCGCATTTACCTCTGGATCATTCTTCTGGCATTTGACGGAGGGGCAAGTGGATATTTATTGCAGCCGTACCAGTTATAGATCATTCTTAGCTTGCTGCAAATCAGGTTCTTTTGATCAATATTTGTCTTATCTTGCCTGTATATCTGAGATACCTTATTGTAATGGCTATGGCAAAAATAATGCAAGCAATAGTTATTGGTTTCTGAGTTTATTTATGTTAGATCTGAGCTTCTTGTATCTATTAGCAATTTTATATCAATTTCTTTTCCAAAATCGCATTATCTCTTTATTGCACAAAAACCAAAAAAAATCAAAATACACCAAAACAAACAAAAATTACACAGTTTCAGAGATTGGAGGAAACAGGGGTTTTTACACTCTCCTTGGGAATTTAGAGATTAGTATTATCATTATTTGTTGTTTCTAAGTAGTCTACCTTTCAGCCTACACCTCGAAAAGGACTTGGTGCCTCCTTGGGAATCCTAAGATCTAGCCTACCGTTTGATGATTACTTGCATGAGTTCTATTTCGGCGTAAATCTAGAAGTTCAGAGCCTTTAGATGCATTCTGAGAGACAGTTCGTCTAAGTGATCGAACCATTCCATTCCTGCTTCTATGCCCCTCTTGCTCTGTTTATCTTGAGGAAATAGGATAGATTAAAAGTTAGCTTAGTTGTAGTTAAGATCTGCAGAAACCAGAGAAAATCTTAGCTGCAACGCATTGTGCTTTATGCACCCTTGTGCCCTACTGCTGAGTAAAAAGATAGGAACATTACTTTACTTTACTTTTTATGCAAACATCAGCAAAAGGAAGGAGCTTCCCCTCCTAATTTGAAGAGCAATTACTACACATTGTGCATAGCTGTCTGTTTCCAATAAGCACTCCAGAGGTGCTAATTGAAACGCCAACAATGATGACCCATATGATGCTAATTAGTGATTACATATTGTATTATTTTACTATTATCATGATTTTCAATTTTGATCCTCTTTTGATATTGAATTACTAAATGTAAATTAGAATATTATATTTCAAATTTTGAAATTTGTAATGGTCTTTTTTAGCATATGCATGGTATGTGGCATTCTAAACTTAATTATCTATTTAGGTTGCAAATATATATATATATATGTTTATTGTACAAACGTGCCCAAAACGTATCTAGCCCCCAAAAAAAAATCTTTTATATCGGCCTATGTTACCGGGTTCTCCTCTGGAACCCCTAGTTCAGGTCCTGGTTCGCTCCTAGTTCGGATCCTGGTTCGGTTTGCCTGTGGGTTCGTCCAAGATCCTTCATTTTTGGGTTTGATTCACCCAGGAAGAACCCAAGAGAACCTGGGCAAAACCTAGACAAAACCCAGGCGAACCCAGACAGAACCTAGGCGAACCAAGACAGAACCTGCGTGCCTAGGCATCCAAAAAGTGTTTTTTTGAGCATTTTTTTAATGTTTTATGGAGTTTGACTTTGACCCACGCCCAAGGGAACCCTTAAAGTGACCTCTAAATCACTCTAAACACCTTAACTACCTCATTCTTACTCATTTTTTTTGCAAACAAGCATTTTCATTCCAAGAGGCTAAGCTTTCATTTTTTCTTGTTGGATTGAAAGCGGACTATGACACAACTTTCTTTTTTCAAAAATTGTTCTACATCATTGAACTGAGAATTTATCACACATCTGTAGAGAACCAGAGGAATACTACAAACTAAAACATATTACACTTTTGTTCTCACTGACTTGGTGTACTCTCCAACATCTCTCTTCTCTCATGTGGAGAGTTAGAACTACTTGGCCATGCCTTTGCATCATTAGGGAAGTTTTTCTCTTTTTTGACAATGTCAAAAGCATGGCTGCATACAGATTAGGCAAAAGACCTTTCCTTTTAGTTTTAGATTAGCAATGCATGGAAGATTCAAAAAGTATCCTTGATATTACAAAAAGATGTGTTTATACACTTCAATTGTGCAGTCACCCTTTGGTTCTTTCAAAGAAAAATCTGCCTATGCCATTGTTACACTGCACAAGTAAACCTGATTTTGTATTGTGGAGCTATATTAAGCTACCACTCTCAAGACCAATGTAACAGTGATACAAAATAATGTTTGAGACTGCAAGAAGACATCAAAACGGCTAGTGTACTAAACAAATTCTTATGATTTCTGAAGAATACCGATAACTCTACTTAGTTGGCTTCTTTTTCAAAATCATACAAATTGAACCCTAGCATCAATAGACTCTATAAATCAAGCTACCACAATTCAAGTTTCAACGATGAATAATATATATTATTTTTACATGTTTTTTGTACTAACGAACCCAAAGCGAACCGAACCCACCCCCCAAAAAATTTATCCGAACCGGCAAACCGAACCCCCAAACCTGAACCCGAACCAATACCGGAACTGGCAACATAGGTATCGGCATATTGTACCCATGTACTTGTATGAGTACAAGTACCCGTACCCAGTTCAACAACCTAGACTCTAAGATATCAAAATAAAAATCTTACCAATCCATGCCTCCTGTGGAGTTTTATCAACAAGGTTTGATGTAGGTGATCAATTTGATAGAATAACATGCAAACTTAATTATTTCTATGGAAAATTTATACTTTAAGCCAAGCTAGTATGTATAGCCCTTGATTTTCCGTCATTGTTTTGTTCATTCTCTTTGCAACTCCATCTTGATGTGGTGTATATGGAGTTTCCTTTTGCCTTTCTTTGCATTGGCTAGAAAACTGCTCATGTTCATTCGACCATACCTCTCTAGCTTTATCTTCTTCTCTATCTATCTTTTTACAAGAGCCTTGAATTTCTTGAATTTACTAAAAACTACATAATTCTATTTGAGGAAATATACCCATTTTTTCTTGGAAAAAATCATCTATAAGAAACATAAAGTGGATATTTTTCTAGTGATAGAATTGAGACAATCCAAACACATCACTACATATCAACTACAAAATACTATTTTCTCTTATGACACTATTAGGGTACTCTGCCTTGTTTTTGTTTGCCATACACACAATGATCACAAAAATCACAATCTATTCAATAACCAAAATTTGCTTCGACCATACCTTTAGCCTGTGAATCTTGTAGGCCATTCTCTCCAACAATTCCTATTTTTTCATGCCAAAGCACTGTCATCTCTACAAAAAAAATACAAATTCTATCCATGTTGCTAGCATCACAAACAACAAAGCTATCACATCGATCACTTATAGTGCTTGCCTCAAGATTGAATAGTGATCTCATGGAGACTCCTCTAGCTGACACCACTGCACCTCAAATCATCTTGCAACTATCTTTGTTAAATATTACTTGCACGCTTGCATCACTCAATTTACTTATAGATATCAAATTTCTAGCCAACCTTGGAATATGTAAAACCCCTGGAAGCATCTTAACCTTTCTATCATTAAAATCACCTTAACTCTTCCACACACTTTTGAAATTATTAATTATACGATGATTTGTCTCCTACGAAGATCTCACCTCCATTATAACTTTCATATTCATAAAACCACTCCTTGTGAGGATTCAAATAAAAGGAAGCACCCAATTAAAACAACCATGCATCGTGATATGAGTGTGTACTTAAAGATTCCAAGCACATGTACCTTGCTTCTTACATGAAGTTGTTCAATTTTGTGAAAGGGACATCATCAAGCGCCTTTACTTTGTCTAGTTTTTAAAATCTGCACTACTTAAAATGCCCAAGTTTAATGCAATTCCAACATTTCTTCATAGTTCTTCCTAAAGATTTTAATTTGCCTCTATACTTTGATTGTTTGACCCCTAACTTGTTTTTATTTCTCTTGGGAGCAACCTCTCACACACAAGGCACCTTTTGTTAGATCCTCTGTGGATTTTCACCTCATTTCTTATGATTACAATGATCTAACTACATCCTCAAGTTTTAATTTAATGATGTAATTTACTAATGACCATAATAAAACTATCCCATAAATCTAGGAAGAACTTAATAGAGTAATATATTTATCTCCATCCATTAACATCAACTAAAGCTAATTGACTTAACACAACATTAAAAGCATTGAGATACTCTCTCATAGAGTCACCATCATTCATCCTAAAAGAAGACAACTTCCATCGAAGACAAAGTTTGTTTAATAGGAACTTTGTTTGATAGAAAGACCCTAACTTATTCCACAGTTCCTTAGAGTTGGCTTTCCATTAGACAATTAACAATACAAAATCCAAAATGCATAGCCAGATTGAATTCTTCTCATTCCTATAAATGAAAATCTTTATCAATTCATAAGTTTTCAAACCCAAGTGCTGCTTTCCTAACATAACAACCCATTGATCTCTATCCAAAAGAAGATATTTCATCTTAAGCTTTCATAACTCAAATTTCTAACCATTAAATTTTTCTATCTCCATCCTTGAAGTGTTGTCATCTTCCTTCACACACAAGATTGATAATACACATAGCTCCCACTCAATAAAAGATTTATCACAAAGCCAAGATGCCCTTGCTCTCAAAGAACTAGCTAAACTTGAATCTAATAGCAAATGAAGAGAAATAATACAAATAAACCTATTCAGATGAGCATTGTTGATAGAATCTTAAATATAGCAGAAAGAAATAATGGCACACTCACAATATAGCATGAAAATTTACCTTAGGAAACTGTTTTGGGTAAAAACCTAGCAAAAACAATACAATAAGATATTTTGCACTAGTGCTCAACCTTAATCTATGTGCGAATATTTATAGGCACATCAATTTTATTCCAAGTACCTTCTTCCTTTATGTAAACATGCTAACAAATTGATTTTATATCTTTCTTTCATAAAATACTACCGCTCCATATAATGTTTACAAAATACTCAAAGCTTTATTGAGCGCTAGAAAAAAACATACAATTGTCGTTATTATCCAACTTTGGCACCAAAATGATGCTTTTCCCACAAGGGAAGTACAACATACAATGGCTCCCTACTCTAGTAACTATTTAGTCTCCTTTCTAATATCCTTTATTCTCAAGAACAAAAATTTTATGGAGGCTCAAATTATGTCCAATATGCTACATTTTATAAAACTTGGATGTCCTTTATTTTTTGTTAAATTGGGATGACCTAGTGTCCTAGGGGCATAAGGCTGCTTCAACAAACCTACACCTTTAGACAAAAAAGAAAAAACATGGGGGATTCTCATGAGCTTGTTGTGACCAAGGTCAATCCTTCTCAATTGGAGTAGAGAGAAAAGTAAGGAATTCAGGTAGCCTTCCAGATTTAGTGAAGAAATAAAATTGATAAAGATCCTTTATTGAAATTTGCAATATGTGATTCCAGTCCATTCATACAAGAACTAGGAATATTCATTCCTAAAACAAACGCATCACTAGTTAGAAGAATGAAATAAAACAAACATAAATGACAGTTAGGGAATCATTGAATGGAAAGAAAACTCATGATCTCATCGTATTGGTGGTGGTCAAAGGTTTGTTCAAATGCCAAATAAGAGCCTTGCTTTAGATGGAGGTTAAGTCATCATTAAACTACTTAATCATGGGAAGCTGCCCACACGAAGAGATTCTTATCTTATGATTTTAGGAGAAAATAAATTGAATTGTTCAAACTTAATTTATTTTATGGTTAAACAATGTCTTTAATGTGTCTATGAGACTAGAAAAACTTGGAGAAAAAAATTTAAATTCACCGACATCATACTTGAATCCGTTTCAAATTGACATCGACCCAGACACCTGCACAAATACTCCCTTCCAAATGTAGAAGTTTCAAGAGTTATATACTTTGTATGGTCTCATGTGTATATTTTTTGTAGTTTATTTATATATTAACGATTTTTAAATTTCAGCTTCTCATGGCTTGTTTATGTTATTTTCAAGTAATTTTAGTTTATTTGTATTTTAAACATTCAAATATTAATTTTTATATCCTAGTACAGATATCTTAAATACATCTATCTAAAAAATGCTAAGACATATTAGTCTTGAGCTATTTTATTTACTTATGAGTTATTTTAATATTTTATTTAACTTTAGAACTATTTTATTTACTACATACATACATGGACACGCAAATTTTTGTTTTTATTTAAAGATTGTTTTATTTTATCTACATTGTTTACTTTATTTTTATTTGAAAAGCTACTTTTTGGTAATACATTTGCTTTACTTTTGTATATAACTTTTAATTTTAATTTTGAAAAAGCCACCATTAATTACTTCAATAATTCTTTTGTTTTGTTTTTACTTTGAAAAGTGTTGTAAATATTATATAGTTATATGTCAATATTAATATATTTTTAAAAATTTGATGTCTTTATATTTAAAAAATAACTAAGATAGCAGTTCACTATTGGCACTTAGAGGATTTGGGTCCCATCCATTCTACATTTGGATCTTGGTCTAATGTAGGTGGGGGTGTGTCCAAGGAACATACTTCACCTGTGGGTTTGTCCCTAATGAACCTACGATAACCCATGCCAAACCTAGACGCATTTTGCAAAACCCACAATGAATCTAGAAAAAAGTCATAGGTTTTCTAATTTTTTTAACTTTACTTATTGTTTAACACATTTGACTTTAACCTATATATCTCTCTATCTCAAATGATTGAATCATCAACTGAGGGAATGAATCTTAGAAGGACGTTTAATGTCAAAAGGAAGGTCCGAGTTCTCCTTTTAACAGAAGTAGGAAATGAAGTGATCTCAACTCCATATTCTTTCCCATTCCACCCCTAGGCTTGCTCATTCACCCGATGTATTGCTTTGGGTCGCATGCGGTTGGGGAGTTGTGGGGAAAACAAGGACTTTGACCAAACAACGCATTAACGAGTCATTTCATACATCATTCCTCCATTTGGTTCACAACATCCCATTCATTTATTCATCAATAAAAAGCCTATCCCCTAACCCAAACCCACTTCTTATTTTTGGGAGTAGTGGTGTTAGGTTCTACCTCGAAGAGATATTGATTAATCGGAAGGAATGTGAGGAGTGGAGAGTGGAACCACTAACCCTAAGAAGTTTGTTCCAAGGCATTTGAAAGAAAAAAATAAAGTAGTTTACCTCATTGTGAATAAAAAACACAAAAATCATTCATTCTTGCTTGCCATCAAACAAATAGAGTTGAAGATTGATTGATGAAGGTTCCAAAGTGATTGGTTTGCTATTCCTACACATATGCAAGAGCCCATGCACTACGAAGGAGATTGTAGCAGAAGATTTTTGCAAAAGAGGTTGGATTTTTTTATTTTTTTGCATTTTTGTTTTGTTTTGAAATTATTATTTCCCCTTTCTTCTACGAGTCTATGGCATATGCTTAAATTGTTTAAATTCAATTATATTTTATATAAAAAAAAATGTTATCATTTGTTTCAAAGGTATTGTTTATTGTACTTTCTGCCATAGAAATTACAATGACAACTAGTTCAACCTTTGTGAGCCGACCCCACTTCAAAACAAACCCAAATTCACCCCTTTGGAAATATGTTAATATGGTACAACCAATTTCAGATGGTGGGGGTTATATTTTTATATGCAATGGATATGATTTTAGTATTCAATCTCATACAATCGGGTGAAAGCCCATTTGTGTAACATCCCTAGGATGGGCATCAAAGCTTGCCTAGGGAAAAATAATGTACCCATTCCATAAAAGAAAGTTATAGCATATACTAATGAGTAGGAAAAAGAAGATGAAGCAGTAGGTCATAAATCAAATTATCATTTTCTAAAAAAAGGATCTTGAGGAATGAAATCTCCTCCACCACCATCTAATCTTCAACCTGTAGAGAGCCATCCATTTTTTGCCACATAAAGAACAACCTTGTAATGTCCCCTTTTTTCGGCCCTCTTAAGGAATAATCATTATTTTAATTATTTAATGTTACTAGGGAAAAAGTGCTAAGTCAAAAGGGTAATATTAAATAATTATATTAAAATGTTATAAAGTAGCATACTTTAATGATAAATTAATAAAGCCACTTTATTAATATATCTTCAAAAAGTGACTTAAGTATTAGGGGTCACATCAAGGAGTCACATCAAGAGGTCACACCAAGGAGTCACATCAAAATATCACATCAAGGGGTTACATCAAGGGGTCACATCAAGGAGTCACATCAAGGAATATTAAAATATTCTTCTAAAAAGCTTGTTGGACACTCTTCTTGGGTCTTTCTAGAAGATCAAGGAGTTCTTTATAAAGGGGAGTTGAAAGCTCATTTGGGAGGCGGGATGAAGATATTGAAATTGGTTTTGGTTTTGGAGGAGAGTTATCTTCTCAAGGTTTGTGAGGACGGAAACCCTTGCAAGCAACATTCTCTACGCTGTTGAAAGATACAGTGTGGGGAATTCTTGGTGATTTCACTTCAGGAATCACAGGTGAGCTTCATTGCAGATTGAGACTTACAGTTTGGGCATCAAAGTTCTATTCAAATTGGAGAGTTCATATTGTAGAGCAGATTTGAATACACTAGCAGCAGATTTAAGAAGTTTCAGTGCCTTTATTGTTGGTCGTACCATCTTCCTAGGCTGGCCATACATTTTGGAGAGAGGGATGATCATTTGCAAGGGCGGCTAGTGTTTCTGGAGGTTGTAATGCTTCATTTGGGGTCGTCCAAGGTTGGAGAGCTACGTGTGTGCAACATTTCTACCATTGGAGGTGATTCTTGCAACTGGCGTCCTTTCTAGAGGGTTCTTCAAGCACATTTTTCCTATGAGTTCCAAAATTGTAACTCCCAGATTTTCTAGGTATTGTTGATTTAGATATTAAGGGATATTTTATGAACTAGGTTATCATTATTTTGGTAAAAAGCTAAGTATTTAAGCTTGTAGAAAAATCTGGAATTTTCAGTTGTAAACCCTCTATGTAATGTTCACTTTGAGTTGAAATTTTAATTGCAATATCTTCTATTTTTTCTGCAATATATTGTTGTATGAATCATTGTTAAAACATCTCAAAATGCTCATCAAAAACACAAAAAAAAACAAGTGCAAACCGGGCGGCACTCTATAGTGGTATTAGAGCCAAGAATCCTGCCATCCTGCTGGGTAGATTGGAATTGTTTCAGCTGCAGATCAGAAGTTTCAATTGAACATCATGGTTTCCAACAATGCTATAATGGCTGCTTATAAAGAATATCTTGCACTCCCACAAAAGATTAGAAATAATCTCCCTTTCATTTGCTATGCGGAGAATCAGGAAGATTATGGCCATCAAACAAGGAGTTCACAGACATGTGAGCAGCCAAGGGAGGAAGACATCTTGAAAGAAATTATGCTCTCACAACAAAGATTAGCTCAGTATGGGGAATCTATTTCAGAATGGTTTACATCACAAAAGTACAAGTGACATATCCAAAAGTCACTATGTTGAGTTTTCAGCAGTTATTGACCAGCCTAAGGAGAGCACAAATCAGACTTCCATTGAAAAAGGTTTTGAAGAGCAGGAAGCCACCAAAGTTATTCAAGAAAGACTAAAGTTTGTGGGTAAGAAGTTCAAACTCTTACCTCAGGCTAAAGCAGCTCTCCTTAACATTTTGGAGGAAGCATAAAGTTGTCTTTGCACGGTTAGTGAATCACCTTCTCAAACAATGGCTACAGCTATGTCTCCATTGGTGCATTCATTGGTCAAGCCAGAGTTGATGAGACATCAAGATGAAGAGATAAGACTTGTGGTTGTCACTTGCATAAGTGAAATTATGAGGTTTATAGCTCCTAAAGTTCCTTATGATGATGACAAAATGAGAGAGGTCATGCAGTTGATCATTGAAAGCTTTAATGAGCTAGGTGACATCAAAAGCCCTACTTTCAGTAAGAGGATCAAAATTCTAGAATTGATGGAAAAGGTGCATTCATGTGTTCTCATGTTTGATTATGATGGTCTTATTCTCCAATTGTTTGATTGCTTCATGGCTGGAATCAGGAAATGCCATTCAAACAAGGTGAAGATAGATATGTTCAACATCATGTCTATGATCCTAGACGAAGAAGATGAGGTTTGCAAGCAGTTGCAATCTAATTTTTTAGCCATTTGGAGAAGAGAACAGCATGTTTCAACTGCAACATATGATCTCACAAAGAGACTGGTTGAGCAGAAGATTGAGAAGTTCAAGGAACAATTGAATGCAAAAGAATTAATCACTTTTGGCTTACAGGTTCCATCTTCTCTACTTGAAGAAAACAAGACATCATCCAGTGGATCAATTGAGTTGGATGATGAGATCAAAGAGCAAATTGAGCCCTCTTGTGTTGTGACACCTAATCAGGGCATTGATAATGTTTCTACAGATGGAATTAGTGTTGTCCTAATTCCAAATCAGGATGTATGTATACATGACTTTGCGGAAGAAGAGAATTTGGTGACTCAAGCAATTTAGGAACAATCTAATGCTTCTTCATGTGAAGCAGAAGTTGTTCATAGACCCAATGGCCCACACAATTTTGTGAACCAGTTGAAGGTGAGCAAAGATGAGATTGTGGAAGCGTTATCTCATTATGATAAAATGCACAACCTGATTGAAAATCATCTTTGGATGGTTCAATTGGAGAGAAGAAAAAAGGGCATTGAAGCGGAGTCTTCTCATGATAGTTTCCAGGTATTCAAAGAAGGTACGGGGACAATGAAATCAAATTACTTACACCTTTCAGATCGAGACCACCTTCTCAACCTTGTTGAAATATATTCAGATGCTTTGAGAAGGAAAGAAGAGGAAGTTAATAAGCTCTCTCATGAGCTTAAGGTTTCGAGGGATTCCTTGAAGAGTACCCAGTTGGCCCTCTAAGAATCTGAGATTCATGTTGATGAGCTTCGCTTAGAGTTAAGCTTGGCTCAATGTTCATCATGTACAGTAGAGACTCAATTGTCTATGGAAGCCATGGCACATGATGAAGAAAGCAGTGTGGGGTCTCCTATCATTCATTCTCGGGATGCAAGTGCAGTGCCTCTTGTGTTGGTTAGGCAAGAGGAGTCAGTTAGTGATGGATGCATTATTCTTGATCTCAAGAGGTATATGCTTGAGTTTCCAATAGATTATAGGCTATGGTTTGGAGATAGGCATGAGGACAAATGTATCCCATCCCTACCCCCATGGGTTCTACCTCCTATTTTATTAATTGATGGCTGTCCTACTTTGCTAGTTAGAGTTCTGTCGAGATACACTTTGAGGATAGTAGCAGTTGGGATGGATAGGGGAAGTGGGAATTGCCACTTGGGTATTAGAGGATGGATTGATGATGAGTTCTTATCATCCTTTGATAGTAGAGATGCCTTTTGCTTCATCATGAACATGATTCACATGTTGCATGGTGTTGTTCTGATATATTCCAACGGCTTGTCAGGGGTTGGCATGTGCTTCTATGCACCTATGTTGGGAATCTTTCACATCCACAGAAGACCACTCAGTGTGGAATGGATCGTTGATGACACAAACACATCAAGTTTGACCACAGGTTCAGGCGTCATCGGAGAATCAGGTAAGAGGCTCTACATCGGTAATATTGAGATTGTTATTGGACAGCCTTATCAGGAGAAGGGTTCTTCTGAGTCTTGCACATTGGACCTTAGTGTTGTCCCAACTTCTTTTCAGGAGTTTTGTAGGACCTCATCTTGTGAGGGCAATGGCATTCATGATGGTACTCTTCTCACTCTTGGAAGCAAATCAGAAAATTCTTACTATGCAACTGATTGTGACATTTGGCCTAATAGGAGGCATGAAGGGAAGGAGCAGTTGCAGGTCACCAAGGATGGAGTTGAGCAAACCTTGTTTCTCTTCGATAAGACAGATAACTTCATTGAATATTTCCTTTGGAAAGTTAATTTTGAAGAGGGACAAGAAGGTCCTCGAGAAGGAGTTAAGGCCTCTAGTTAGCGAACAATCGAGCACGTCCTTGAAGACATCCAATCAGGGTACTTGCAATTGTTGTCAGATAGAGCCTCAACCATCAAGGCTGTAGAGGGTAACAATGGTATGGTCACAAGACCAATCCATCATGTTTTGAGTAGTGAGTCATCTTCTGATGATGGCAATATAGGATGGAATACACATGACTACTCTGGTATTCCATTGGCACAAACAGGGGAGTTTCACCTCGATTGCATAATGAGGTGTGCTCATTAGTTTACTTTCAACCCGCATACACAGGATTTGACTATGTCCTTGATGACATAGAGAGGTGGGTTGAATAAGCGGTGTTCTGGTTCACGCTGGTATGATATATTTCTGACTACAAGGGATGAGCCCAAGTTATGCAAGTCTCCTACTTTGTTCTCTGCAGTTGGTTGCTTCTAGAGGCAGGAATTTGAAATTTGGTTCAATTGGATTCTGGAGGTTATCAAAGTGGCACAACGGAAGTCAACAAGCATTGGTTTTTCAATTTGTCCATGGGATCTAGGTGGAGTCCACCTATGGACAATTATGATACATGAGGTTTATCACCATAGTACTTGGAGTTGGCATGATGAGGTTATGAGCCTTTTGACCAAGTACCTAGATGAGAGTCCACCTATGGTTGAATTCAAAAATATTTTGTGTTCTTGGATGGCTAAACTCACGAAACATGTAGGACAGATCCTTGTGCACAATTTATATGGGGATGATGTTCAGATTCGGGATCCAGGCATTTTGATGCTGGATGGATGGCCACATAGATTGATAGAGCTTGATAGTGTCAAGGGCTTCAACTGCATTCAAAGGACATTGGTTGGAGTATTCTACAGGATCATGTGGGATCTAGGTGGTTGGTGGATAGGTGTAGCTAGGCTAGTTTGCAATTACGGATTACTTGAGGGAAAGCAATCTCTGGGAAGGGAGGACTGTAATGTCCCCTTTTTCCGGCCCTCTTAAGGAATAATCATTATTTTAATTATTTAATGTTACCAGTGTTCCACGGGGATGCGTCCCCCCCAAAAAACATGGAGTTTCCGAGACGGGGACGTTTCCGAGACGGGGAGACGCCTGGGAAATGTCCCTCCGCCGTCCCCCCGCCGTCTCCAAGTCCCCCCGCCGTTTCCTTCCATGAGGGAGACGTTTCCCTGAGTTTTCTGAATTTTCTGGCTTTTTCCACCACCAGGTTAGATTTTCATTTATCATTTTTTGTTTTCATTGAATCATTTATCAATAATATATCATTTCTTTTTATTTGTTTTATTTGTTTTTATTTTGTTTGTGCTTGGCTGGGGTTGGGAATGCCGGCCCGCGCCGGCTCAGGGAATGCACTGTGCGCGGGCTTTGTAGAAGCCCGCGGGCTTCTGCAAAGCCCGCACCCAGTGCATTCCCTGAGCCGACGCGGGCATTCCCAACCCCCCAGAAAAAAAACGAAAACTGTAACACCTCTTCAGCCTATAAAAATTTAAAAAACTATAAATTATTAAATTTAAAAATCATTTAAATTTTATTATTTTTATGATTTATCATATTCGTAATTCTGATTCATTGCATTCCATATTTCCATGAGATGACATCTCTTTGAGGCATACTGTCAAAAATTTGAAATTTCACATGCCTACAACTATGCTTCCACATTTTTTGAAGCCTGATAGGCTGATACTGATATTTTGCCTACAACTATGCTTCTAGTTCCACATTTTTTGAAACCTGATACTGATTTTAAATTTAAAATATTTATAGTTAACTTTACTTATTGCTAGGCTTCTACAATTATGTAATTATATTGTTATACATCTTTTTATAACTAATTTTTCAAGTACTATATGTATGTTAGCGCCGCCCCCCCGCCACCCCCCGCCGCCGTCCCCCCGCTGTCCCCCCCCACGTCCCCAAAATTAGGCCCCCCGTCTCCCCTCTCGGAAACGCGTCCCCCGCCGTCCCCCCGTCCCCGTCCCCGAAACTCCGTGGAACACTGAATGTTACTAGGCAAAAAGTGCAAATTCAAAAGGGTAATATAAAATAATTATGTTAAAAGGTTATAAAGTGGCAAACTTTAATGATAAATTAATAAAGCCAGTTTATTAATATATCTTCAAAAAGTGACTTAAGTTGGAATGCTTCATTTGGGGTCGTCCAAGGTTGGAGAGCTACGTGCGTGCAACATTTCTACCATTGGAGGTGATTCTTGCAACTAGTGTCCTTTCTAGAGGGTTCTTCAAGCACATTTTTCCTATGAGTTACAAAATTGTAACTCCCAGATTTTCTAGGTATTGTTAATTTAGATTTTAGGGGATATTTTATGAACTGGTTATCATTATTTTAGTAAAAAGCTAAGTATTTAAGCTTGTAGAAAAATCTAGAATTTTCAGCTGTAAACCCTCTATGTAATGTTCACTTTGAGTTGAAATTTTAATTGCAATATCTTCTATTTTTGCTGCAATATATTGTTGTATGAATCATTGTTAAAACATCTCAAAACACTCATCAAAAACACAAAAAAAACAAGTGCAAACCGGACGGCATTCTACAAACCTCTAACACATAAGAGATCAAAGGGACCGTTGGAAATGGCATTTCACAACAAGTATCGTGATATTGTCAATCAACATATTGAGAGATGTGTCTATGCAAATGGATTAGCTTTCAATGTTGTTTTCTCACCATACCTGCAACAAATGGTGAAAGCAATTAATGAGGCTTGAAAAGGGTACAAGGGTTTGGGTTTTGAGAAGGTGTGTAGCACCTTATTGGAAAAGAAGGTTAATTTTGTAGAGGATTCATTAAAAACCATGAGGGATTCTTGGGCTGAGATAGAGGTATCCATTGTTTTCAATGGATGGAAGGATGCAAAAAATCGGCCATTGACCAATGTTATTGTAGTGTACCCTAAAGAGGCATTTTTTTTAATGTAGTGGATTGTGAGGGGGAGGTTCAGGATGGTGCAGTTATTATTAATATTCTTTGTCAATCCATTAAGAAAGTGGGGCCTCAAAACATTGTTCAAGTCAACGTACAACACCAAAAATTGTTGAGCAACTCATTTATTGATTGAGGAGCATCACTCACACATCTTTTGGACACCTTGTGTAGTTCACTCCTTCAACCTTATGCTTCAAAAGATTGGCACCAAAATTGATTGGATCAAACAAGTGTATAGTGAGGCTAAAAATGCCCAAATGTTCATCACCAACCACCATATGTCACAAGACATATTCAAAACATTCTCAAAAATGGAGCTATTAAGGTAAGGAAGCAATGAAATTTATTAAATATTTAAATTTTCATATTTATGTTTCACTTTAGTAATTTTAATTGTTTTTTAAAGTTAAGTTTATCTTTTCTTCTTTAAGAAGTTAATATTTTTTTTCTTCTATTGAACAGGTTGTCGAGACCCATTTTGCCTCCAACATAATTGTCTTAAGACAAATTGTGAAGATTTAGGAGGCACACTCTAACATAGTCATCAACCAAAATCGGTCCATATGGAGGCAATATAGCATTGCAAGGGCAGCAAATATTAAGCAAATGATCCTAGATGACACTTGGTGGAATTGTGTTGAATATCTCCTTAGTTTCACTGAACCCATATTGAAGATGATATGTTATACCAACATGGATAGACCTTGTTTGGGAGAGATATATAATGGCATTGACTCCATGATTGAGAAGATAAAAAAAAACCATTATAAATGCAAAAGTGCAAAATCTTAAAGAAACTTTTTTCAAACTACTCAAAATTATTGAAAGAATACAAAACAAAATGACCACCCCACTACACCTTCTTTCCTTTGCATTGAGTCCCAAATATTATAGCGCTAAGATCCTTTCTATGTCAACAAGGATTGCCCCATATAGAGATCTTGAATTCAGCCAAGGGTACAAGGCAATGCTTTGTAGACTTTTCATTGATTCTAACATGTAGGATGTAATTAAACTCAAGTTCATGGATTTTGTACACTCTGATGGCTTTAGTGATGCTCTTCATGACAAGTTCAAGGTTGATACTCATAATTAGTGGTACTTCCATGGCCAATCATTCACACACCTATAACCTCTTGTGACCAAAATTTTATCACAAGTTTAATAAAAAAAATCTCTTATCTTTTAAGTTTCATTTATAATTTATAATATAATTTTTTATATTTATAACTCTAACTCTCTAATTTTGTCTTAATAGATTGCTAGTTCATCTGCGTCTGAAAGGAATTGGAGCACATACTCCTTCATCCACTCAATAAAACATAACCAACTACACTTAAAAAAGGCAAAGGACTTAGTGTATGTGCATTTCAACTTGTGTCTCCTTTCACACAAACAAAATGGCTACAAGGAAGGGGTCACAAAGATGTGGAATATCGAGCCAAATCATACTGACTTGGATGCTACCATTTCCCACCTTGTGCACTTGATGTTGAGGACAAACCAGCTAGCAACTTGAGAGTGCCAATGTTAGTGCCACTGTTTGTGTTTCTTCTATTATAACAATACCTACATCATCTAATATGGATGGTGATGATGATATTTTTGGAAACACATATGACACTAATAGCCCTTGGCAAATAGTTCAGCAGTCTGGAAAGAATAACCAGCAGAACTTTTCATCAGGACAAAAATAGAGAAACAACTGTACCCAGATGATCACCCAGAGAAAGCAAACCACCCAACAACAGTTCCAAACTAGAACAGTTAGCCATATGGTTTTAAAGACAGCACTGTTTCCTTCCAGACTATGTGTGAGTAGTCATACAAAATAGCTGCCATACATCTTTCTGATACTTTCACAAAAGATATCTGATACAGCTCCTTTCAAGATATTTCAGGAAACAGGAGGGAAAAAAGAGTATCAGGAGATTAGAAGAGATATGCAGTTAATCTAACAGCTGGTAGACAGATATGTTTTCCTTAATGGATTATGCTCACAACTGTAATAGCCATCAATGTTACTCTCCCTGGCATATACAATGCTTCTTTTAGGTAGATAGACAAAATAAATAAAAAATTGACGAATCTAGCTTCTCTACTTCATAAAAGATGAAAAATTATATCTCATGGGCTCTCAAACACATTCTCAACACCATTGAATTCATGGCATCAGGATTCGTCTTTGTCAAGTGAGAGTCTGTTCTCACCAGGGTGACAGGATATATCACCTTTGCTCCCTCTGGGATATGAAAACAGTGGAGCACTTGGTAGTGTTGCATACTATAATAGATTTGGAGAAGATACTACTGCTTGTGGAGAGATTCAGGTGAGTCACTTGTTACGTTTTCCTCTTTTCTGATCAGAGATGTTTGGCTATTTTCTCCAGGAGGCAAGCACCTTCAGGCTTCAGATTTTGTAGGGTAGCCTAAAGACCACCAGATTGATTACTTGTTACGGCCTATTTTAGTAGTGGGAGATGTTTGCTCCCTTTGAATATGGAAATGGTGGATCACTTGACAGTGTCCCATACACTACGAGATTCAGAGAAGATATCACTGCTTGTAAGAAGATTCAAGCAAGTCACATTACATTTTATTTTTCTGATCAAGAATGTTTGACTCTTCACCTCTTAGAAGCAGTCACCTTCAGGCTTCAGGTGCTGCAGGGGACCCTAAGAACTGCTAGATTGATTCCCTGTTGCAGCTTATTTCAGTAGTTGGAGGTGTTAATTGTCCCTTGGATGCTGTACTTACCCACATGGATGGTGACAGATAGGTGAGGCCGTAAGCTCAATGTGCACCTATTGGACTTTATCCTCCTTTCCTCATTCCAAGCATGGTATATCTGGTGTTCCGTGTTCCAGAAGATCTGGCTAGATTAACATCATGAACTTCCTCGTCACTAATCGAGGATCATCAGCCTTGGATTTTAGTGGAGAATTTGGGAGACACTCTTTTCTTTATTTGTGGAGACAAATATAGTTTATTTGTCTTTCTATCATTCCTTAGGAAGAGGATTCATTTGAAGCTTGCACACCAAAATATATTGTTAACCTCTTGAGGTTGACAATGATCAGATTCTACAAGCAACTTTTCTCATATGATTCGATGCACGTAATTGTAACACCTTTAGTTGATCTAACATGATGTTCCTAAAATCTATTACCAAAGAAAAACTTGAGATGCTAAGTAAGCTGACTTTGAATGGGAATAAGAAATTAGAAGAAACATCACAGATACTGCAGTAAAGTAAGGAGTTGTTCAGAATGGACTGATTGAAAAGTATGAACTTTATACTATTTAATATTTATAAATTAAGAAGCTATTTGCATGTTTTGCTATGCCACCGACTGGTAAGAGTGCAAGGTTTGAGCTGCTGAGGCTTAACGTTCAAACACTGATGCAAAGCTTTATAAAGAAAGTGGATATGCACTCACTGCAGGAGACAGGCGATTCCATGGAGTTGGCCTAATCAAAGGAGGAACCACATCAACCCTGAGAACGGTAAAATCCTAATAGTTCATTTCTAAGTACACAACAAGAGGGTTTGCAAGAGATAATGTACAGGCACAATATAATTGACACTCCAAGGGATATTTGAGTAGAGTTACAATAACTCTTCAATTTTTTTACCTCCAAATAGTCTGTATTTTCTGTTCATAAAAAACTGAATTGTTCCATGTCTTTTTGAGCTGTATAGACCCATGGTGCATAAAGGTCAGAACTAATTTTCTTTTAGCAACAGCACAAAAATTCTCAGCAGATGTTAATGTCAACATATTAAACATGTAAGATGGCCAAGAATTTGAATAGAGATCATCTTACCATTCAATCATCTTTTGCAGTGTCAAAGCTCTTCCCAATTGTGTGAAGATCAGACATGGCAGAAATAGGGCGAAAACAAGCTACAAAAGAAATATTGTCAATGAAGTGAAGAACAGAACCAAAACAATAATTATAGCACACACATGCAAGAATGAGCAATAGAAATAATAAAACAGAGCATTTCTCTTGTCAAAGTAAATCCACACAAAAAGACCAAACTGAGGACTGAGAAGATGAGTACCCCATTAAGAAGCTTCCTGCTCGATGGTGTAAGAATATTGACATACTTGGTAGCCATCACAAACCCAAAGGAACACATCACAAACACCTTTGCAATTGGTAAGACTGCAAATTTTATCATTTTCATGATGGATTCGCTGTCACCCTCCATTGCTGCCAACATGGCTGAAGTAAACAATACAATTATGTTGATAAAAATCTGTGTCTGGAGGATAAGTTTTAAGCTCAACCAGATCTCCTTCAGTTAAATCTAGGAAACCCTTGGAGCATGCCTCAAGTCTTCAAACAAACTTAGCTCCCGGCTGCAAATGATATTTAGGTTCCACTAAAAGTTGAAGCAGGGTACAGCCTCAACTTCATTTCTTATAATCTGGCCAGTTCAGGTTCAACATGGAAACAATTGACCAGAGCATGGGCAAGAGTAAGCAGCTTTGGCAGCAAATATAAGACGATTGCACAGATAATTTATTCTCGCTGCACAAAATTTTTGAAACAGAGCATAAGCCACAGTAAGCAAGCTCATAGCAGTGTCTGAATTAAAAATATCCAATAGTAATAAAAGCGTTTTCTTTAATTACCCATTTTTTGGGCACAATCATCCAAGCATTTACTGGTAAAAATCGATAAATGAAATCTAACAATGCAACAACCACGTTCTTACATGAAATCACACAAAATCTTATTGCGAGGCACTTGAATAAAGCTTGAAGAACTTATTCTACGGAATTGACATCCAAAAAATACAATCTTTACACATTGATCCATCCTACCTACAATCAATCAATTCGATTGTGAATGTACTAAAATAATTGTATGCATACAAATGCAGTGGATCTGCTAACGAGGTTTAGTCATTAAAAGGCCACAAGTTAGTATAATCTAGTCCTGACTTCGCAAAGAAGTTATCAAATTCATACAAATAGAGATCTGCCCCAAACAACCTTAAACATCTAAAATACCTATTTGCTCTTCTTCAAATGAATGCCGCAGCATCGCAATTGTGAAGAATATTTTAATCCAAATCCAAATTCCTGTATTACTGTTCAAAACGGTTGAAAATAGTTGTTTGCTGATTAAATAGTCATAATTTGACCTTAACTTTAAAAGAAAATTACACAAATCGATACAGATAGCCTCCTGAAGTGAATCTACCCTACACAAACCTCGGACTTTTAAAATATTTGATTTCTCCGAGTTTCCATGGGACGAATTTGGCCCGCTGGTCCAAATTCCTGCGTTAATGTTCGAAACAGTTATATTATTATTTGGAGATTAAATAGTCACAATCTGCTCCTAAATTTGCATTACAAAAGAGCAAATATTGACGCAAATAAACTTCGCAAGCAAATCCAACCTGAACAGGCCTATATTTTAAGAATATTTGCAGTGTTCAAATTTCTGCCGGCAAACTTTCGTGCAGTGCAAATAAGCTTCGCAATCATAAAGAATAGATTACTCCTCTGGTACAAATCCCTGTAATGCTATTCAAAACGCTTAAATTTAACCATTTGGAGAGAAAATAGTCACAATTTAATCTATAAAAAACTGCTCGACAAATAGACGTTTGAAGCAAATATGTTTCTAAACAACCTTCAAATTTTAAAATATTTGCTGCTGCTCGAATTTCTCCCCCAAAAAATGTGTGCTCGTGCACAAAAACCTAAAAACAATTAGAATACTTTTGCTCCACTGCTCCAAATTCCTGCGTTTATGTTCAGAGTAGTTGAAAAATAATTGCTTAAACAAATGTTGAGAAAATCTTGCAAATCAAGAAGTTATTTACTTGAAAATTATATGCGTCGGAAAAATAGAGTCATTTGCAAAATACGAAAATATAGCGAGTATATATTCGAATCCAAGGCAAATTAAATGCTGCGAAGCAACAGAAAAAAACTGAAAATTAATAAAAACGCTTATTTCGCCGCTAGATTTACTACAGTAAATCCAAAAATGTTAAAATTTAAACTAAAAAGAGGAACATGGGCTGCAATAGGTTCTAGGAAAATTTACCATCAGTAATTCACCCTGAAAAAATTCTACCGTTAAGTAAAATTCATCATTAGCATTTAACATTTTCAGTACAGTGAATTGCTGGTGGTGAATTTGTTATAATGGTAAATTTTTCCGCGGTGAATTGTTGAGAGTAAATTTTTCGATGGTGAATTTGCCGTATGTCGCTAAAGCAGAAAGCCTTATACAACATGATTCTCATCATTTCCGGAGCCAAATTTACTGAAAATACTTTCTAAAGATGCAGATTAATGCGCAGAGTATTTCAATTCCACTGATTCCGTACATCTTTTAAAAGCAAAGTTGCAACTATATCTGTCCGAGCATCGATATTTCGCTACATGGTCTGTCAGTATGCCTCTGATTATCTTTCCTTATTCTTCGGACGGATCCGACTGCCATAACGTGGCCACGCGGCGTCTGCGGTGAGAATTATATGATCCGTACTAATTTGTCTCCATAAGGGACAGATTCTACGATAGCGTGATGCTTCTCACGTTCGTCGGACAATTTAAAACGAAGTGTTCCATTGAAAACGTATGGGACATCCAAAGGTGATGAGGCTTTTTTTTTATGCTTTGTGATCTCTACAAAAGTTTTTAATATGGTGTCTCGAGATAATTTTTAGAATAGAATGGAGGAATTCAGATTCAGAGCATGAGTTCATAACTTTTATTTAAAGTCAAAACGTTAAATTAGAATAAGTGACGGAGTATTTAAGAGGGTTGTTTGTTCTCTTTAATTTTATTTGGATTGTATATTGATAAGTTATAAAAGTAGATAAGTAAAGGTGGTGGTAGGAGAGTTTAGCTTAATAGATATATAGTAAAGTTATTATAATATGCAAGTGATCTCAATTCAATTTTAAAAATATTTCATAGTTTGAGAAAATGTCTTTATGGGTTCTATAATATTTCTATCATGAGGTTGAGATCCAAATGTAAGTGAACATCAACGAAACTAAAGTCATAATCTTTTCATCACAAAAAAAAGAGAGAAACAAATTAACTTCTTTCTTTAGGGCAGCTTGATCAAAATAATAGAAGAATGCAAGTACCTCAAGCTTGATTTTCACAGGAAGCTTAGTTGTGAGACATGAAGAACAAAAGTAATGCAAGGGGTTGGAAAGTTGTATACTCATAGTACAAAATAGATGCACAAGTGTGGAATTAGGGGATTGGAAAATCAAGAGAATCCTATCTAATATGCTTGTCACTCCAATAATTATTTATGGAAGTGAAATATGGGGCAGCAATATGTTAGATCATTCATGGAGGCAGAGGGAAATAATCCAAAAACATTTAATCATAAGCAACTTCAAAATTAAGATTTTAGTTTCATACAAGATTTTATTAGTTGAAACTAGTACTTTCCCTTTGAAAGCATTGGTGATAGTTTGGTTGTCAAGCTTCATAAAAAAGGCTCAAAATATGGAGAATTGTTGCTAGTGTAGGCTATTTATTAATGTAACAATCAAAACCCTTTTCAATCTTAGGAAAAAATCAGTAACTCAATATCTATAAGCATGGAATAAAAATAAAACAACTTCATTAGATAAATAAATGTCATATCACATCCCGATATGTGTAGTTCATAATCCAAGTAAAAGCACATAATATATGATATACAAAAGTACAACTCGGGCTTTCATGCCATGTAGTCAACTAATTACACAATCTGGAAGTATAAATATAAATACTGATATAAGAACATAATCAATATAGTCTTCAACCACCACCGATCCTCATAGTCATCCACAAGTCTAAGAGACGAGA
This sequence comes from Sequoia sempervirens, assembly GCA_007258455.2. Lineage (NCBI taxonomy): Eukaryota > Viridiplantae > Streptophyta > Pinopsida > Cupressales > Cupressaceae > Sequoia > Sequoia sempervirens. The sequence continues at coordinate 257,221 of VDFB02137872.1, forward strand.
ACATAGCCCAGACACTTTTCTACCTAACCACAAAGCTTACACTTCCCCAAAATTCTTCCTACTTGAAGAATACTCAACCCTACATGAAATACCTAGCAACCTCAAAACAATAAGTAGGAGGGAATCCCAATGCAACCTAGTATATCCACATGCATTTCTAACATGAACATGCAATGTCCTACTATCAAGATATGGGAGAGAAACATATCAATATAATTTGCTAAGTAAAATTCATCTATTTCAATGAAAACATGGTTTTAGCCAAAGCACTAAAATAAACTAGAAGATTCTGAAAAGGGGATTGACCTTCTCTATTGGTCCATATTCAGCACCCTATCTCGAAAGGCAAACCCAATTCAAAATAGAATAAAATTTATAATCAAAGATCATAAAAATAAATAAATATTATTTTTCTTTCATGCACATGATTATATAAACATTTTTCATTATTTTAATTTTGCATGCATAATGACGGTAAAGTATATGATTGACATGCAACTCACTTTTTACATGAAAATTGATCTTTAATTATATTTGTGTACTTCATGCAATCATTAAAGTGTAGACATGTAAAATTGACTTAACACCTATCACATCTCGGAACGATTCTGAATCAACTTAGAACGACTCTGAATTATCTCGGAACGACTCTAAATCAACTTGAAACGACTCTAAATCAATTTAAAACGTCTCAAAATGACTTTGAATCAACTCGGAACGCCTCAGAACATCTCTGAAGCATCTCAAAATCATCTCACGACATCTCACAATGCATCAAACGACATCGAACGACATCGAACAACATTAAACGACATTTGAAACCCTAGTTTCCTCTATTAATTGAATAATACAATATTATTTAATTAATTCACTTTTTCATCATTCTCAACAAATTAAATAAATATTGTTTATTTAATAAAGTGTTGAAAACCCTAATTCTACTATTAATCGAATAATACAATGTTATTTGATTAATTCACGTTTCATCGTTTCAGCCAATTAAATAAATTACATTTATTTAATAAAGTCCTAAATTAATCTTACTTTGTCCTGATTAGTCAAACAATGTCAATTATTTGATTACATCACTAATTCACCTTATTCCTCAAAATTAATTGAATTATTAAATCATAATAATTTAATTATCACGCTTTCCCTCCAAAATTTGAATAATTAAATCAAACTAGTCAAATCAATTATCCCGATGAAACAAAAAGGAATTAATTAATTGATATTCCTCACCCACTTTTTGATTGAGAAAATCATGGATTTCTAACTAGGCAATCTAATTTTGCTAACTCAACCATCAATTCCCTAGCTTCTAAAGCCTAACCTAAGTAGTCCATTTGCTGGTGGGCAATCAATTCTTGGCCGACTGATCAATCCAAGGCACGACCTTGATCTGTTCAGCTTCCAGAGTAGCCCCTGGTGATGCAATCGGCAATCTTCTGCGATATTAAGATCCTGCCAACACATGTTGGCCCAGGGTTGATGCGGATGATTCTCCAGCGAGTCACGGTCGTGATTTCAAGAAATATATTTTTCCTATATAGCAAACCTCTCTCCTCACAAAATAGGATCAAATTTTGCAAACTTTACCTTATGCAAGCGAGGGTGTTGTCCAAAGATCACTTGCTATTGATAGAGAGTTTTCATTTCTTGAGCACAAGCATCGTTCATCAGCTTTTGCACCAAACAATGTAGGCTTTTGTAGTGTCCACGAACAAACGAAAACATGTACAAATACGCTCTAGCATGGGATGGTAAACTCTTATTTTGTTTGTTTGAATTCGTTTTGAATATCTTAGGATCTCATTTCATTCAAATAGCTTAGATTTGTACATTTCATGAGTGATGGAATAGGATAGATTAAGTGTTTCTGGATTAGATAGTTCCGATTTAATCTTACGATTCCAATGGTTTTCCCTTCCGCGCGTTTTCACGATTAAGTTCACTTCCCCTCCACACATTTTGGCTTTGCGTACCCGGAATGGGACCCTATAGGTTCTCCTTAGTAACATTTTTATGAGCAAATTTGAAGTCCACAAGATTTGAACCCAGCCACGGAACATTTCGCAGGCCTTGACAAATCTGCGGCTTTTCATTTGTCAAATTTGGCGGGCTTTCCGCAGAACCTAAGCCTTTTCATGGGAGAGCTCACGATTTTCACGCTAAGATCAACAGGTTTTGCTCAAAGGTGATGCAGCTTTGAATATTTATAGGTTTGTACTTGCGAGAATCTCAGCTTTCCACTGGGTTACGAGGCGATTTGCAAAATTTCTTCCTAAGCTTTTTGTTTTTCGGAACATTTTACTCTGGAGACAAGTGTCACCGAGGATCTACACTTCATGTAATGACCCTCCTTGCTAACATTTTTCTTGTTTTGCAAGAATTAATGGATTTTTATGCAGGATTTTGAACATACTAACTTGAACGTGGAGAAAGCGATCGATTCGAGATCTTTTAAGACCACAAATGTGCTGTTTATTAACTTAGGAATTTCATTTTGTGCATTAAAGGTGAACGGCTTAGCTCTCACATTTGATTTTGAGATTTTCAAAATGAACCATTTTTACGTTTTTCCCTAAGTTAGAGATTTCCTTTTTAGTTAGCTCTAAAATGAACAACAACTCTCACATTTTGATTTTGGTGCTATCCAAAATGAACAAATTTGAAGTTTTTCTAAAGTAGGAACTTTCTTTGGTGCATTAAAATGAACAACAACAACTCTCACATTTGATTTGGTGTTGCTAAAATGAACCATTTTTAAGTTTTCTAAGTTAGGAATTTCCTTTTGGTGCTCTAAAATGAACAAACAACAACTCTCACATTTTGATTTTGGTGCTATCTAAAATGAACAAATTTGATTTTTTTTCTAAATTAGGAACTTCCTTTTGGTGCTCTAAAATTGAACAATAACTCTCACACTTGATTTGGTGTTGTTAAAATAACAAAAGATAGCAGCTTCAGCTCTGGATACTTACTAAAGTGGGCCCCCTTAGTAAGCATCAACTAATTGACACAAAATATTGTGCTCAGAACTCTATCAACTTTTATTCATAATGTAAAATCATTTACATGGACTGTTCTATTTCTGAAAACTAACAAAAACCTTGATTTGATTCATATTATATCTTTAACTCTTACATAATCTGTTTCTCTATCTATCTATCTATCTCCTTCTCTGATCTGTTCACCCGCGCAGGAGGAACACTTATTTTTAAAACAGGAGAACAACTAACTAACTAACTCAATAGAGAAAGACGTGGATATGAAATGTATCTCGAAATCGAGGAACAGACTCATAAATGAGTTATCCGTTCAACTCAATCCAGAGAGAATCTAGCACTCCACTCTTTCTAGATTAAATGTCATTTAAAATCCTTCCCAATAGTTACGGTCAAAGAGTCTTCGCCCGAGCTTGCCGAAGTCGTCGCGGAAATGAGACTGCAAAGAGCGAATTGGCTGCGTGACTTTCGATCCATACTTTCAAGCTAAACAACTGCGAGAAACACAAGGTAGCAGTCACGAAAGAAAAGTAGCATGAAGCATACCGCGATATCCATTCATTAATCACATATTTAAATCTATTTCATCATTCAAAACTACATGCACTATACCGAGTCATTTTACGAAGAGTCCAACCCGAATTACGACCATCACGGGGGACATGTCAACATGATGCATTTCTGGCGGGGAACTTATGAAAGTGTATTTATACAGGGGATTATCCCCAATAAAGGTTTCAAGAGAGTTAAACAACCATAATCAACAGAAGTAAAGGTATTAAAAGTACACCATGATATCCAAATGATGAGCATATTTTGGGCTCATCATTTTGCCCCCCACTTAACCCAATGCTGGTCCTCCAGCATTAAACTTCCTAATGGTCTCTATGAAATCAGTGGCTAAGGAATGACCCTGAAATGGAACTCCAAATTTGTAACAAAAGCCTCTGTAACTCTGCCATCCTTCATACCTACGGGCTTCTATGTCTTCATTAAGTTTTGTAGCCTGATAGGAATAAAGGGCCACATTAGCACAGGAGGTCTAAATGTTAATGGCAACCACAATTCAAACCTCTTTTGGAGTCCTAGCTGTATGTATTTGCTTGACCATTTAAGAGTTGCTGTAAAATTTAGTGGACTGTGAGGTTCAGACTTTCTTAACCCAACAGTTAATCTTTCCCACCTCTTTTCAACTTTGGAGTATGACAGTCTCCAAAATGAGTATGATTGTTCCTGAAATTCATCATATACCTGTCTCCTGAGATCAAATATTTTCACTCTGGCTGTATCATTATTAAAACCATATACCAAAGTAAGCCAGGTTTTCAGCATTGTGCGGGGGTCTGAACTCTCAGAACGCAATGGAACAGGCTCATTCCTTTCGGCTTCTTCATAGGTTTCCCATTGCCTGCCATAATTTGCTTCATTTGCTGCCCAAGACATAAGTGATCTCAAATGGATATCACCAATATATAGAAGAGGATTCCACTCTGTTTCAAATGGAATTAAGAAGCCATGAAGGTAAAATTCACACAAAGAATTTCTGAGCCAATTAGCGGCTGCCTGATATGCATCATAAAACTCTTTAGCATTGTGAAGAATAGGATCCTGATTTCTGGAAATTCTCATCAATTGAAACCACAAGAACTGTTCTTTGAGGCACAGAGCATAAACTCTGGGTGGTGGTCTGCATTCCATAATCTAACCAGTTACCTTCAATATTTCATCCATCTTTTCTTTTAACTCCTGAATTTCCAGTTTCTGCTCTTCAATTTTCTTTTTCAGTTTCTTCTTTTCCTCCTCCCAAAGACTCTATTGCATGTCAGTCTTGGCCAGGTGGCAGAAAGTCAGGGTTTGTAATGTAACTGGTTTCCATGTAGTTTTGACATATTCCAAAAATTCAATTAAAAATGTTTTCTTATAAACAACAATGGCTTGACAAGTTGCAGGGGGAATTGAGGCTTCATTAACCACTTCCAATGGTTCAGTCTGTTCTTCCTCTTGCTGCAGGAAAAATTCATGTTGCTGCAGTGGAGAAGACTGTGCTTCCTTCGAAATCTGCATAGCCGCAACAGCCAAGTCATCAAGACTTGGTACTCCCCTTTCATTATGCTCAACTTCCCTTGTCTCAACTTGTTCTTCTTCAAGAATAACAAATGAACTCTGTGCAACACTTTTAGACATATTCTGAGAAACATCAGGTTCAAACTCAACAGATTCTTCTGAAATTATAATAACCTCAGGTTGAGGTGAAGCAGGGGATACTTTACATTGTGTTCTTGTAAAAACTCTTCTTGGCAGTGTTGTGGCTGCAGGAGGTGCTCTTGTAGCCTTCCTCTTTTTGAATTGCCTAGAAGGTTCTGCCTTGTCAGAGGATGATGGTGAACTGGTGACGGCAACAGGTGTCGCTGTAGGAGACAATGCTGCAAGGGAAGAAGCTGCAGGAGAAGAACGTTGCCTTTTCTGAGAAGGGAGGTCAGATTCTGGGATTTGCTCAACCCCAAATGACTCTCCATCCTTAGTTTTTCCTCTCTCTCTCCTACTGGTAGCCCTAGTTTGCACCCGGGCAGAGGACTTTGGTGTGAGAGCTGCAGGACCAGGTGCTACAGGAGCAGATGATGCTTGCCCTGTTCTTCTACTAGTGGACGCTATTTCTTCTTTCTTTTTTCGAGGCCGTGGGGTAAGTGCTCTAGCGGGTTCTAGACGTTGCAGGCTCTTCTTTGCAACAAATTATTCCCAGGAAAGAGGTGATACATCTCTCAAAGAGCGTGCAATCAACAATTTTATGAGGCCATGGTGAGCAATAGAATTATCTTTCCCCTGTTGGGTTCTGTGGGCACATTGTTCCAGAAAGTTTAACAAAAAGTTCATAACATTAACAACTAATCCATGCCTCATATGACTTAGCAATTTGAAGTGGTAAGAATGCAGGTAGGAGAAACGACCTTCACAAGTTAAATACCTGATTATAAAAGCAGCGTATTCTGGGTATGGAGGAGGCAACGACACTCGCTTGCATCCCTGCTTTGAGACCTCCAAAGGTCCATCAGTGGGTATTGAAAATTCTGCCCTTGCAGAGGCAGCATCCAAAGAAAAAATTTCTCCAACGGTTGGGAGCCCAGTTACTTTTGCAATTCTTTCTTCAGTTGCAACAACTGTTAGACCTCATACAGTAGCCTCCCCTTCAGAAAGGGTTCTCAAAAATTCGCCTACAGCCTCCTCATCAAAAACATCTAAACTCAAGAAGTAATTTAGCCAACCACAGAGGCTGAATGCTTGGACTGTTTGAGGATTTTGCATTAACAACTCATGAGCTACAGGCTCATGCCTAACTAGCTGACCACCCATGTTCATAGTTTTTCCTTAGCTAACTCAATTCCTTTCTGAAAATCAAGAATTTCCCCTGTTCTGCTCTGGTTTTTTTTCTCTATTCCGCCGTCAATTTCCTTTTCTTTTTCCAAAAATGAACTTTATGAACTTTTTAAATAAGCAATTTTTTTTTCTTTTTGAATGTGATTCTCAATGAAAAACATGCAATGAAAAAGACATGCGATCATATTTGGAAAGTACAAGAAAAATAATAAAGAAAGATTATCTAAGTAGTTGTGACAGGGGTGAAAGGACAAGTTTAAAAAGTGGATTATCCCACCCCCTACTTAGAGTATGACATGTGTCCTCACATGTACTAGGGAATAGGCAAAAATCGGGTAATAATGACTGATACAGACAGTGCAGTAATGAATAGAATGAAATAAATCAAAAATGCGATAATCAAAAGATATTGCGTACCTTTCATTAAATGTTCGTACGTGCTAAGAAAGTTGACAGCTTCGACATGAGATGACAGTTGGGAATGAGATCATAATTAGAGGTGGTGCGGATGGATGAGGTGGATGATGACGTGGACAGACGAGATGAATGAATGGAATGGATGGATGATATGGAAGATAAAGAAGTGAAATGTGGCAACAAGTGGAAACGAAGAAAAGGGGTTCCCTTAAAAGGAAACCTTTATTATGAGCATGCATTAGAAAATCACGGAGAAGCTGCAGGAGCAAAGCCAAAGCCTTCAGCTGCAGGAAGAGTTGTGGCAGAATCCTAAACGAACTGCTGCATGAATTCCTCTTTTGAAACTGGTTTATGGTACAACTGGAGGCGGTGTCCATTAACTAGCAGCTTGAATCTAACAAGATCAATTATAACAAGTTGCACTGAACCATTAGCAAATACATTCTCAATTTCATACGAGCCCAACCATCTGGTTTGTAATTTGCATGGACTATCCTTATATCGTGAGTCATAAAGTAGGGCCCAATCTCCTACTTTGAACTTCTTCTCCTTAATGTATTTATCATGCCACCTCATTCTCTGATTTTGTATCATCTCAGTGTGCTGCAGGGCATTCTTTCGGAGTTCATCCAAAGCATTGAGCTGCATGATTCTGTCCTTTTGTGCATTTGTTAAATCCATGTCCATCTCCAGTGCTGTTTTTAGAGTCTTATGTTCAAACTCTATTGGCATCACAACTGTTTTACCATACACCATTTCAAAAGGTGTATATCCTGTAGCAGTCTTCCAGGTAGTACGGTAGGCCCATATAGCTTCTGGTAATCTTGTGGCCCAGTCCTTCCTATGCAAATCTACAGTTTTAGTCAAAATGGCCTCTATATCCCTATTTGTGACTTCAACATGGCCATTGGCCTGGGGGTGATAAGGAGTTGATTTCCTGTGCCGTATATTATATTCATTGACTAAAGCTGTGATAAGTGTAGAAGTAAATTGTGTTCCTTGATCTGTCACTATTTCCCTAGGGACACCAAACCTAGTAAATATTTCCTCATAGAGAAATTCAGCCACTTTATTGTCCCTAGCATGTTTCATAAGCTTAGCGTCTACCCATTTTGTGACATAGTATGTGCATACAAGGATGTAGGACTTACCATTAGAAGGTGGATCAATTGGTCCTACAAAATCGAGTCCCCATTTGTCGAAGGGAGCAACTACAACTTGTGGAAATAGAGGCATCTGATCAGATCGAGTTGGTCTTCCCATCCTCTGGCATCTGTCACACCTCCTAGTATATTTGGTTGCATCTCTATGCAAGGTTGGCCAATAATAACCAGTATTTAGAATTTTCATCACTGTTCTTTTGGCAGCAAAATGTCCACCACACGGCTCATCATGGCTGGCATGCAATATATCATGAATGTCCTCCTCTGGTACATATCTCCTCATAACTTGATCTGGCCCTGTATAAAACATGCAATCTGCAATCCAATAAAAGTTAAAGCTTTTCTCTACCAATAATCTCTTTTCCTTAGGGGAGAATTGAGGAGGAGTTCTTCCTGTAGCTAGATAATTTGCTATATCAGTATACCATGGGTGAATAACCTTAATTGCAAACAGGTGCTCATCAGGAAAGGAGTCTTCAACAACCGCAGAGTCATCTTTCCTTTGAAGTCTGGAAAGGAAATCGGCAACCACATTGGCTTTACCTAGTTTGTCCACAATTGTAATGTCAAATTCCTGCATCAACAATAACCATCTTGCCAGTCTCCCGGATATTGCTGCTTTGTTCATGAGATACCGAATTGTGGCATGATCAGTATGAACAAATATCTGATAACCAGTAATATAATGCCTGAATTTATTGAGGGCGTAAATGATTGCTAACATTTTTTTTTCTATAACAGTGTAGTTCAATTCAGCTCCTTGCAAATTTTTGCTTATGTAATAGAGTGCATGTTCTATTGAACCATCCTTCTGCCCTAACACTGTGCCAATGGCATAATCTGATGTATCTGTATGAATATGAAATGGAAGTGACCAATCAGGTCCTTTCAGAACAGGTGCCTGTGTAAGGGCGACTTTTAAGTCAAAGAATGTTTTTTCACATTCCTCTGTCCAGGAAAAATCTGCATCTTTCTTCAACAGACTGTATAAAGGGCCTGCTGTTTGGCTGAAGTCCTTGATGAATCTTTTGTAGTATCCGGCATAGCCTAGAAAGCTCCGTACCTCTTTTTTCTTGGTAGGAGAGGGTAACTTAGAGATAACTTCAATCTTAGCAGGATCAACCTGAATTCCTGCAGCAAAAATATAGTGACCAAGTACTATTCCTTCTTGCATCATCATGAAGCACTTTTGACTATTCAGTGATAGGTTGTGATCTTCACATCTCTGTAGTACCTTTTCCAAGTTAGCTTGAGCTTCCTCAAATGTTGTACCATAAACAGTAAAGTCATCCATGTATATTTCCATGCAATCATATGAGATATCTGAGAAGATACTTATGACTGCCCTCTGGAAAGTTGCAGGAGCATTACAGAGACCAAAAGGCAAAACTGAATAGGCAAATGTTCCCTAAGGGCATGTAAAAGTAGTCTTTTCTTGATCCTCAGGAGCAATCTTGATTTGATTGTACCCACTGAAACCATCTAAGAATGAGAAGTAATTTTTCCCTGCTAAATTATCTAAAACTTGATCAATGAATGGAAGAGAAAGTAATCTTTCTTTGTTGCCAAGTTGAGCTCTCTGTAGTTGACACATACCCTCCATTTTCCTCCTTTCTTAGGAACAATGACCAATGGGGAAACCCACTGACTGTCAGAGATTGGGTAGATAAAGCCAGCTGCTAACATTTTATGTAATTCTTCTTTAACAATTTCTCTCAAAGATGGATTAATTCTTCTCTGAGGCTGCCTGATAGGTTTGAAGTCACTATCAATATATATGCGATGTGTACAAAGTTTTGGGTCTAAACCCCTCATATCCCCATAGTCCCATGCAAAAGCTCTTTTGTGGGCTTGCAGCATTGTGGCTACGGCAGTTTGTTGAGACAGAGACAACTTATTATTAATATACAGACAGCAGCCTGAAGATACTTCTATCTGTTTGGTGAGATCATTTATTGAGGTTGCTGATAAAGGTGGTGCCTGTATATCACACAATAGCAAATCATGATGTTTCTCAGGATCCAGTTGCTGCAGGAAACGTTGCTAAGGGCGGCTGTCCAAAACAGATGGGCTATTCAAACCAGAACTAAACTGCAGAATGTGTAGAAGCAAGTTATCTTCACTCTGAAGCTGGGAAAATGGATCAGTTCGTAGCATCATCAACTAAGCTATTGAATTGACTTCTTCAGATTCCTCTCCTAGATTTGACCAAACTGGTTGAGACAAATCTGGCAAAGGTTGTGCAGGTGGGTATAAAGCCAATTTCTTCCTTGACTGACCATCAGAAATTGTCATGTCTCCTGAATGACATCCTATAAGGGCATCAACTGTAGCTAACCAAGGTTTTCCTAGGATAATAGGATATCCTCTTAGGGTTGCCTTAGTGGACAATATGGTGAAATCAGCAAGGTATTCCCAAGATTCAAGGGTGACAATAACATCTTCTATTACTCCATCAGGTGTAACCGTGGAACTATCAGCGAGCTGCAGGACAGTCGGTGTAGACCGAATGTTTGGAATATTCAAACATTCCATAGTGTGCTTGGTCATCACATTAATGGTTGCACCAAGGTCAACCAAAACATTTCTTACTACTTGACCATTGATATTGATTTTTACTACAGGACTTCCAAGATCAGTATATTTTGGGATGACAACTTTCCCCAACATAATATCAGCTAACTGTCCTAGGACATGGATAGTTTGGAGGTCCTTTTTTTTTCTTCCTTGTTTCTTTAAACAAGCCTCTTTAATGGCTTTTCCATAAACTGGAACATCTTTGATTGCTTGAAAAAGAGGAATTTGAACTTGTACATTCTTTAGTTGCTCCAAAATATCAAAGGTGGGTTCTTCAATGGTCTTGGGTGTAGTAATCTGCAATCTCTGAGGTAAAGGTGGTGTAGCCTGAGGCTGCAGGATGGGTTCCTTGGAGGCAGTAGCTGATACAAGTATATCTTCTGCATGATCGGTAGGTTGTTCAATGGCAGAGTCTGAAATCTCTGTTATTACAGGTGGTTGTGGAGCAGGGAGAGTGGTTCCAGACCTGAGATGGATATCATTGATATTCAAGGCATAAGCTAGATATGGGTTAGCTTCTACAGAATACATAGGTTGTTGTTGTTGCTGCTGCTTGTTATTAGAATTGGGCAATGGATGAGCAAGCATAGGTGTTTGTTTTGGAGGGCCAGTATTTACTGTAGGAGCTGCAGGAGCTACAGGAGGAGGCATAAGGGTTGGAGGTTGTGGCTGCTGAGACTGCACGAATCCAGGTGGTTGGTTCTGCCATTGCTGAGGACCTCTCCATTGAGGGTTCTACTGCTAGTTACCTAGAGGTGGAGTCCATTTTCCTTGTGGGTGTTGCCAACCTCCTTGAGGAGGTTTCCATTGAGGGCTCTGATAATTAGGCCAATATGGTTGAGGAGCATTCCAAGGTGGAGGTGGACCATACGTGGGTTGCCATTGGTTATTATAACTAGAGTAAGGATTACCAAAAGTCAAAGGATCTTGAGGCATACCTTGTCTTGGAGCCCATGGTCTCCTTTGTGCAACAAAGAAGACTTGGTCATCATCACTTTCTATCTTAAAATCAGTAGGTAGCTGTTTTGCCTCCATATTGGCCACCAACTTGCATCTGCAGTCACGTTTCTTCTGTCTACAATGTGGACAAAACTCAGCCAGGATTGCCTCAGCCTCTTCATGTTTCTTGTGAGCTTGCATGGTATCCAACTGCGTAGCCATGTTGTTTATGATGTCCTGCTTGAAATCAGACAACAAGTTTGTGATCTCCATCTGGGAAACTCTGCTGGAAGAAGACTTTCCCACTGTAGCTTGATGACCTCGACCCTTCTTCACATTTGCTTGGGAGTAATTGAGGCATATCTTCATGATATCATCCCAGGATGCTTGAGTGATATCTCCACCTCCCATCAGGTCCAAGGCATCTATGCAAGTATCATTGATTCCTCTTAGAAAAAGTAATTTCTGAGATTCTTCATTAAGAGTATGGTCTAAATTCTTTTTCATTGAAAATAGGAATCTTGATATATAATCCTCCAGACTTTCATCTTCCTTCTGTTGAATTCGAAATATATCATCACCTTTACTGCCACTCTTACAGTATTCCTTGTATTTCTCAAGAAATTTTGTTTGCATGGCTGGCCAACTATCGACAACACCCCTTCCCAAACTCATGAACCATCTGAGAGCTCCCTCCTTCAAGGTAGCAGGGAACAATTTCAGTTTGTGAGCATCTAAAGTGTAGTCATAACTATGACAAAGGATATCAAACTCGAACAAGAAGGTCTCTGGATCTTCTGTGACTAAGCCATAGAACTTGGGAAGTAATGAAGAAGGAATATTCTTAAGTTTGTCATTGTTTTGTTGAGGAGAAATGGGGAATTCAAAAGCAGGACGTCAATTCGGTGGATTACGTGTCATGTTCACCTGACCAAGTATAGGAGCAAATGGATTTCCTTCAGGTTCTTCGTCAAATGGGCCAAATAGCAAATCAGCACACAGACCTTCAGCAAATGGGTCAATATCTAAGTCTCCTTCATCCTCAAATAGGCTATAAACTGGTTCAGTTTTCTTGGCAATGAATGGTAGGTTGGGGAGAAATCTTCCCTGAGCGTCTCTCCTTCTATGCATGCAATGAAAATGAATGGTATTTTGAAAGATTTTGAAAAATTGACTAAACTACTGCTAATAATGACTATAGCAGGTTCTTAGATTGACACCATCCCCAGCAACGACGCCAAAAATGGCCATGCCCACAAAAGGATATGAAAATCACGTCAAAATCTATCCTAGGAATTGGACATTCCAGCAGGTGACTAATACCTCTTCATGGACGTTCATTTACTTGTTAAACCAGGGAATGTAAACTTTAAATGGAGTGGCACAATATATGCACTAAGAACTAGTTTCAGTCACAATCTACTGAAAAATAAACACTTGGAAAGAAATTTCTATCTATGCAATAACGTAAAGTTCTCTTAACTCAATCATAGACTAACCAAAGTGGAAATCGTAATAGCTACAGTTGAGGGACAAACTATAAACTAGCCTTATGCTGCAGGAACAAACACAGGGATGGATTCCCGATGCTACAGGAACAGTATAAGACAGAGCTTGTGCTGAAACTTCTGAAAATGAAATCTAACTTGAATTAACAAAAGATAAACAACTACGCTCCTACAGATACTTACTAAGTGTTACTGCAAGGCCGAGATTGGCTGCGCTTGACTCGATCATACTTTCTTCAACAACCTGCGAAACACAAGGTAACAGATACGAAAGAAAAGGAACATGGCACATACACAATATCCATTCATTAATCACATATTTAAATCTATTTCATCATTCAAAAACTACATGCGCTATACCAGTCATTTGGGAAGTCAACTGGGTAATAAATACAGACATGTCAACATGATCGGCTACAGGAACATGAAAGTGTATTGCTATAGGATATCCCCCAATAAAAAGGTTTCAAGAGAGTTAAACAACCATAATCAACAGAAGTAAAGGTATTAAAATTACACCATGATATCCAGATGATGAGCATATTTTGGGCTCATCACCTGCAACATATCCTCTAGACACAAAAGTGGGATATCAATCCAGATTATCAATGTTGTTTACCCAAAAATAGTTTACACTTTGAGTCAAATGGTCGAACTACATGGTCTTTGCATGTACAATGTAGGCAAGGTTTGAAATCCCCTGAGACCCTAGGTCAGTCCCCTTAGGTTTCCAATATGCTTTATTTCAACTTAGTCAAAAACACAAAAAATTCAAAAAACAGTCAAAAGATACAAAATCCAAAAACATTCACAAAAACAGAAAAGGTCAAAAACATTCAAAACAAACCAAGAGAACTACGAGCCTCTACATGTACAATGTAGGCAAGGATTATCTTTGATGAGCCCCTGAGGCCCTAGGTTAGTCCCTTGAAAACGTCAAAAACAACATTATAAAACTTAGAAAAATAAAAAAGACCCATGTCCGCCATCACAATTCGCAATAAGACATCATCCATAATAAATAGATCGCCACACTCACCCTTTGACAAAACAAGCAAAGCAAACATCAACTGCTAGAACTTTTAAGCAACCAATCGTAGAAGAATTTGATCACAAATTGAACTAAAACAAAGCCAAGTATCAAATACATATCTTTTTGACAAGACCCAACAACATCCTAAGATATGTCTTAGCGGATTTGTTCCTACGATAGACAAGATCAACATTGGATAAATAGACCCACCCAAAACAGATATGGCAAGTGATATAACAACATTGTTTTATCTTTTTGTTGTCTTATTTTTGTGATTTACATTATTGACTCATTCTTAGGATCTCTCAAGCATGTCCATAAGGATTTAGAGAAGAAGGAATGGGGGCAATTGAGTGTCATTTCAATTTGTTGTTTTTGGATAGTCTTGTTATACTACCATGGCGAATACTTGCTTTGTTTTGTGTGTGGAAGTCGTCTTTGGAACATTTCATGTAACAGTGACATGTTAGGTTCTTAATACCTCTTGTGTTATTGGTCCGACATGTTTTTAAAGCTTCTCACCCATACACTCTAACAGGGTTTCCGTATGTCTGGTATGAGCAAGAATACTCCTTGTTTGTAGAGTCAAAGTCCATTCAATAAATACAAAGTCACCTTGGTCATTAATACCCTGGTGCATCGTATTTATTTGCTATATCAAAAAGAATTGTTCAAATTGTAAAGTCTCTAAAGCAAAGAAAAAGCAACTCATCAACTACTAATTAACATCACATTTCTATCCATCATCAATATTTCTTCTAAATTAACATCACATTTCTATCCATCATCAATATTTCTTCTAAATTAACATCGCATTTCTATCCATCATCAATATTTCCTCTAATTAACATCATTTTTCTATCAAATCATCAACACTTCTTCTGAGTGAAATCCACATAGCAATATCATTAGTACCATTATGCATCCATAATATCGTCAATACACATTGTGATGATAATAAACCAATAAAAATATCATATAAACATACATCATCATATATCGTCATCACATAAGCATAAAACAAGAATGAATCAAAGAAGGTATATATCATATATATCATCATCAAAAAAGAGAGTACATCATCAGTGTGATAGGATACACAAAATCATAATATCTATATGAGGCCTCAACTGAGCTGATGAATATATGCATACAAAATACATGTCTACAAATACCTTTGAGCAATGAACAACATAAAGATGAAGTAAAAAAGTAAGACCTTGATAGGAAGGACAGAACCCTATAGATCACCAAAATGATTTGGTTGTCTCACAGACTGATCACTTGCACCATCAACTACACCATCACCGCCCACAAAACTAGGCTCTCCAAACCATGGATGTCGAGCGACCCTAGGAACAATAGCCTCATAAAAAGTCATTAGAGGTACCTGGATCTTTTGGACCAACCGACCAACCCCAACCAACTAGGGCAAGTGCTTTGAACTCAACAATGGCAATATCTATATCTGGTTGAATACCCCATACATGAACCTCCCGAGTCATCCGACCTAAACGAGCCTCATAAGTATCAGGAACTTGGCCCTGTCTCTCCCCAAATTGACAACATACTCAGTATGGTAAATAACTCTCTAGCACAAGATCAAAATGACAGAGCAACCAATGGATCTGTCGACAATAGACAAGGTGATCTGCATCCTTGGGCCAAACATCACGCCCAAATAAGGTCTCCATACAAAACTAGGCATATCATCAAAAAATTGACGCCAATAAGGAAGATCTTCATGCAAGGTATAGTGCATAAAATCCCCATAACGATACAAGTATGGAACACTAGGGTGATGATCCTGTATCCCATCCAGCCGAGTAACTGCAATATGCTCGCACACCTAGACATGCAAAAGTGAAACACCTGCGAAAATAGATTTCCTGCCCCAATACACGACCTTGTGCATATCTCTATACAAGTGGGCGAGAAGACATGGACCCCAAGCATACCTCATACCATGCTCTAGAATACTATCAATACACACACCCCAACCTACGGGAAACTATTGACCTCGGCTATCAGGAACAACGAGTCCTGAAATCAAACCACATAAGACAAGCGAGATAGGATCTGGACTGTCATAAAACTCAGACAGATCGATCTTAGACTGATGTACCACCAAGTGTCGAACATCTAATACCCACTGCATGGAATGGGTACCACGTCGAATATGATAAGTAACCAACTCCCCATGAATAGGAAGACGAAGTATCCTCCATACATCCTCAAGAGTGACAATCGCCTCTCCTATAGGCAGGTGAAACGAGGATGTCTCTGAATGCCACTGTTCCGCAAGTGCAATCATCATAGCGGTATGGGTCCTGATATGAGGCATATAACAAATGTGAAATAGTCCCACAACATCGAGAAAATATCACTCCAACACACCAAAACAGGCAATAGGATTGAACAAATGTCGAGGACGTCTCTCCCTCAGTTGTAGTACTCTGAGGCCAACTTGCAATCGTTTTCAAACCATAATGTTAGGGTTTCACTCTAAATAGGTGGGAGACACAATAACACAAAATATGAGGAAAAACGATATTTAGGATGACAAACAAACACATGTAAGGATTCCAAGAAAAAGCTAAAGTCAAACACAACAAAAAGAGTCAAAAGTAAGGGTTTTGATCAAATGCTCATAAAGCACCAAGCAAAAGCGAGCTTTTCAGGCAAAGGTGAAATTTTCAAGTCAAAGTCGTGGAAATAAGTCAAAGGCAAGGATATATGTCAAGGTCGAGCTTTCAGGACTTCAAACAATCAAAGGCAAGCTTTTTGATCAAAGGCAAGCTTTTCAAGCAAATGCTCAAAAATAAAAGTGAAGATCCTAGTCAAAGGCGTGGAAAAATGTCAAATGCGTGGATTCTTAACAGGAAAAGGCTTGAAAACTGAGGCAAAAGCTCAAAAATCAAGGAACTTCACTTTTGACATAGAAAACTTAGTACATGCAAAACAAGAACGAAACAAGACGAAAGCAAAAAGCGAGAAAGTACATACCGGGCCACCAACGCCTGAAGGTCATCCAACCTCCTGAACGAGCTCAGAACGATGTGGGGCTCCATCAAAACGTGACATTGCTCCTCGAAAACTGACAGAACCAGAGAACTAAAGACAAGAATTAGCTATAGAGTCAAAACAAAAATGAGCTATCTAGAAGACAAATTGCTTATATAAAACCTCAAGAAACCCTAATTTTACCTAGGAACCCTAATTTATCTTGGGGAACAATCCTACTTTCAAATTAGAAGCTCTTAGAAACATCAGAATGAGAAACGAAGGACCTATAAACCTGATTTTGCGACCTAAAGACATCAAAATAGAAATAGAACAGAGTCATGAGCCTGACCTCAAAACTTGAAATTTTTTGTCAACCTCTCGAGGGGGTAGCACATAGTCCTACCATCATTCCACGAAACACAGGGGCACAGTGGAGCATAAATTTGTTTCAAAAACTTGATCTTAAAAATAGAATCTTTGAAACAAAGAAACCAGTACTTTGTTTCAAAGAGGGGCTAGACATGTAAAATTGACTTAACACCTATCACATCTCATAACAACTCTGAATCAACTCAGAACAACTCTAAATCGGCTCGAAACGTCTCAAAACGACACTGAATCAACTTGGAACAACTCTGAATCAATTTAGAATGTCTCAGAACGACTCTGAATCAACTCAGAACGTCTCAGAACATCTCTGAAACATCTCAAAACATCTTGAAATCATCCCACGACATATCACAACGAATTAAACGACATCAAACAACATCAAACGACATCGAACGACATCAAATGACATTTGAAACCATAGTTTCCTCTATTAATTGAATAATACAACATTATTTAATTAATTCACTTTTTCATCATTCTCGACAAATTAAATAAATACTGTTTATTTAATAAAGTCTTGAAAACCCTAATTCTACTATTAATCGAATAATACAACGTTATTTGATTAATTCACATTTCATTGTTTCAGCCAATTAAATAAATTACATTTATTTAATAAAGTCCTAATATAATCTTACTTCGTCTTGATTAGTCAAACAACGCCAATTATTTGATTACATCACTAATTCACCTTATTCCTCAAAATTAATTGAATTATTAAATCATAATAATTTAATTATCACACTTTCCCTCCAAAAATTTGAATAATTAAATCAAACTATTCAAATCAATTATTAGAAATCAAAACACAAAAAGGAATTAATTAATTAATATTCCTCACCCACTTTCTACTTGAGAAAATCATGGATTGCTAACTAAGCAATCTAATTTTGCTAACTCAACTATATAATTCCTAACTAAACCCTAACTGATCAATCAATTGCTGACTAATCAATCCAAAACCCTAACTAGCCAATCTATTCTTCAATCACCCTAATTTTGCAATCAACTTTGCACAATCTTCTCATGTCTAAATCCTCTCAACACATGTTGACCGTTGATCTGGATATTCTCCAACGCAATCATATAACAAACCTCTCTCCTCACAAATAAGGATTATAAGTTAAACTTACCTTATGCAACAAAGTGTTGTCAAGATCACCATTGATAGAGCTTCCTCATTTCTTCAAACACAAGCATCGTTCATCAAGCTTTTGCACCAAGCAATGGAGGCTTTGTAGTGATATGAACAACCCAACATCATGCAAATACACTCCAACATGGGATGGTAAACTCTTATTTTGTTTGTTTGAATTCATTTTGAATATCTTAGGATCTCATTTCATTCAAATAGCTTAGATTTGTACATTTAATGAGTGATGGAATAGGATATATTAAGTGTTTTGGATTAGATGGTTTTTGATTTCAATCTTACATTTGATTGTTGCCTCTGTGTTTTCCTGATGGATTCCTTCCCCCTCACATATAAAGTACATGCATTACCATTCTTAATGTCATGCAATATTTTAATGTAAATGTGATTCTAATTTCATTTTCATGCAATAATGACTAATTTTAATGTCTTGCAGGCTTAATCCTTGAGAAATCAGTTTGTAACATGCAATGCATACTTGCTATGTTATATATACATATAGTTATATGTATATAGATATATATATGTACATATATAACTATAGTTAATTTAGTTGAAATACATATTTGAAATAAAAGATTTAGAATACAATAGTAAAATGATAGAAATTCATATATATATTTAGATTTTACACTTTCACTGTAGAATCTTTGTTGTAGATATAAAACGTTTACTAGTTGGAAAAATATGTCTCAACCTTACAAATACATAAGGTACTATTAATACATCAGTGCGGGGGGTTGCAGGGGGTACCCCTCCTACAAGGGCCTCGGGGGGATCATCCTCACCAGCTACGGGTCCGGTGGCAGCGTGCCCCAGCGAGGATTCGGGGCAACACCCCCGAAAGCCACATCTTATGTATATTTTATTTTTGTAAATCTGGACTGTTCGTCATTAAGTTTCATATCTAACAGTCGATATTTTGTTGGCTTGAATTTCCCTATAAGGCAACGATATTTTATGAGGGTGTTGTATTATGGCTGTGTATTATGATGTATTCTGAGAGTGATAATCCAGTTGTGTTACCTCTGAATCTCTAGTTGGTGATACTCCTATGAGAAACTTGCTTTGCAAGTATATTGTAATCTTTGTGATTTTTGAATAATATATTGGGAAGCTTTTGGAGCGTGGGGTTGTTTTCCTGAAAGGGTTTTCCCCACGTAAATCACTATGTTGTGGTATGCATGATATTTTTGTTTAAGTTTTTGTAACAGTTAAAGATTTGTAATTTTTTTTGCATTATTCTCCTCTCAAGATTAGTGTAGGAAGTTGTTCTACTACCTTAGCTTCCTTACACTAGTATACTAGTATTCCAATATGCATAAATTAAGGAATAACCTAGGGTGTATACAACAACAACCAAATTTTATATATATTTACCGTGTAATGCCCCCATTTTCAGGTTCTCTAGTAGTGTAGTCACTAACTTTCTGGGTTTGTGTCAGCATGTACATAGGGTGTTGCCAGTGAGCTCAAATGGTTTTAAGGATTCATATGACACTTTCAAATGCTATTTTTGGCTTTTGGCTTGGGCTCCAATATTCTTGTAGGGAGCATCTATTTTTAATAAGTCACCTAATCAGGTATGTTTATCATCTTTTTGTTGGGAAAATGTGTCTCAACCTTGTAATTATATAAGGTATTTTTGATAGGTAAGTGTAGGGGGTCACGGGGGGAGGGGGGTGAGGGAGGGGTACTCCCCTGCAAGGGTTCTAGGGGTCGTACGACCCCAAAAGAAAATTTTTATGTATATTTTATTATTGTAAATCTGGACCATTCATCATTAGGTCTCAAATCTGATGATCGATATTTTGTTGGCTTGACTTTCCCTAGAAGGAAACCCTATTTTATGAGGGCATTGTATTATAGCTATATATTGTAATGTATTATGAGAGTCTAATAACAGTTGTGTTTCCTTTGGATCTCTAGTTGGTGATACTCCCATGAGAAGTTTGCTTTGCAAGTATATTGTAATCTTCGTGATTTCTGAATAATATATTGGGCGGATTTTGGAGTGGGGTTTTTCTCTCGAAAGGGTTTTCCCCACGTAAATCATTGTATTGTGATATATATGATATTTATGTTCATTTCTATTTAAGTTTTTGTAACTATTGAAAAGATCTATAATTTTTTGCATTATCCTCCTCTCAAGATTAGTGTAGGAAGTTATTATGTTACCTTATCTTCCTTACAAGTGGTATCAAAGCTTGATCACCTTTGGTTTCAATTATGGGTTGTTGGGTTTTTTGAGCTAATCTAGATTTGTGTGGGAGCTTGTGCATAAGACACTTTGTGATCTTGTTACATGAATTTTTAGATGGAAAGTTCATCAAGGAGAATAGAGGTGGAGAAATTTTCTGGAAAGTAATTTTGAAATGTGGAAGTTGAAAATGGAAGATCTATTGATAGATCGAGATTTGTGGGATGTTGATGATAATGTTTCAAAGCCTACATATGCTACTTTGACTGCTCAATATGATGTTATAGATTGTAAAGCCAAGGGTCTAATCAGATTGTGCTTGATAAACTCTGGTTTAATCAATGTCCATGAAGAGACCTCTACACAAAAACTATGGAAGAAACTTGGTGAGATGTATCAAGCTAAATCTTTAGCGAACAAGATTTTATTGAGAAAGAAAGTGTATTCCTTGAGTATGGAAGAGGGTGGACGAATTACAAACCACCTGGAAGAATTCAATATGTTAGTGACTCAATTGGCTTTAGTTGGTGTCAAAATAGATGAGGAGGAGAAATGTCAGATTCTGCTTTGTTCTTTGCTTGATTCATGGGATTCTCTTGTTATGGCTATTAGAAGTACTTATGTTATATTGAAGACTGAAGATGTAGTGGGTTCTTTGCTTTCTGAAGAGATGATGAAGAAGGTATCCCTCAGTGACAAGGAGGCCCTAAATGTTCATGGAATACCTAAGGAAAAAGGAAAGAAGATTAAGAAGTGTGATAAATCCAAGTCCAAGAGGAGATCCAAATCTCTTGGAAAGTCTAAAGTTATTTGTTGGAACTGTAGTAAGCCTGAAAATATTCCTAAGGACTGCAAAGAAGAAAAGAAGAAGAAGAAGAAGAAGAGATTTTATTATGATTTTGAGTCTGAGAAGGAAGATGGTGATGCATTCATTATAGCTTTGGCTACTCGTGTAGGTAATGATGCATGGTTATTTAACTAAGGTGCATCTTTCTATATGACCTTTAAAAGAGATTGGTTTTTTGAATATGAAGAATTTGATGGAGGTAAGGTGTACTTGGGTGATGATTCTTATTTAAATATTGTTGGTCATGGTAAAGTTAGAATCAAGTTTCATGATGGTAGAATAAAAAGGATTAATGTTGTGTTTCATATCCTTGGATTAGCATGAAATCAGTTTTATCTGTGAGCAAACTAATAGATGCAAGTGTGTAGGTAGTATTTTCTAATGCATGATGCAAGATGGTTAGAGGTGTTATGGTGATTGTTAGAGGTGTCAGATATGACACATTGTAAAAGCTTGATGCATGCACTATTGAGTGCAATAGTACTTCTATGAAAATCAAGTCTGTGGAAGAGGTGAGGGTTTCATCTTTAGTAGATGGTCATGGATTATGGGTACCTAGGGGTGCTCTTTCTTTTGAATCAAAGTTACAGAGAAAACTATGTTACGGAACCAGAGACTTAGCCACATTGGAGAAAGGGGCAAAGACCTTGAAAAATAAAAACCTTTTTGAAGGGTTGTCTTATTATAATCTTGAATTTGATTTATGTGAGCATTGCATTTATGGAAAACAAAATTGTGTTCAGTTTTACTTGAGTTCTCATAAATCTTATAGTTTATTAGATCTTATTCATTCTAATGTGTTCGATCATGTAGATGTTCCTTCAATTCATAAATCCACATATTGTGTTTCATTTATTGATGATTATAATAGGACATGGGTATGTTTTCTAAAGAGTAAATCTAAATTTTCCAGTTGACTTAAGGAATTTAAATCAATGGGTGAGTTGCAGACTAGAAAGAAAATAAAATGTTTGAGGAATGATAATGGTGGTGAATTTTTCTCTAACAATTTTGATAGATTCTATAAATATTGTGGTATTTATAGAAAAAAGATAACTCCTATTCTCCACAAAAGAATGGAGTTGTAGAAAGAATGAACATGACACTGATGGAGAAGGTTAGGAGTATGTTGAGTGGTGCTATTCTATAACAAAGGTTTTGGGTTGAAGTTGTTGCCACTGCTTGTTACCTAATTAGTAGGTCTCCTACATCAGCTCTTGTTTATAAGAGACCTATAGAGGCATGGTCAGGCCATAAGCCTTCATTAAGAAATCTTAGAGTTTTTGGTTGGGAGGCATATGCACATGTGCCAAAGGAGAAGTGGGAAAAGTTGGAGAACAAGGCTGTGAAATGTATCTTCATCAAATATAGTTATGGTGTGAAAGGATACAAGCTTTGGGATCTTTTTGCACATAAGGTAATATAGTAGAATTGTTATTTTTAGAGAAAATAAGTCTTCTTATGTCGTATTGCAGCAAGAACAAAGTAAATAAGAAGATGAGATTCAATTTCCTTCTACACCTGAGAAAGTTGAATCAAGACCTGTGGATAGACAAGAAGTTGAGGAGAGCTCATCTAGCTTGAAATCTTTAGAAGAGGAGGAAGAACCTCCAACTTAGCTTGTTTGTAGGTCTACAAGGCATAGACAACCACCTGAAAGGTATTCACCTAATGATTGGAGATGTATTTTTGCTTTTAATACTAACATGGATGAACCTAGATTAGTAGAAGAGGCATTAGGTATGAATGATGCAAAATCTTGGAGGATTGCTATGGATGAAGAAATGACAGCTTTGAAAAAGAATGATACATAGGATCTTGTACCATTTCTTGAAGGAAGAAAACATGGTTGTAAATGTTTTTTCAAGAAAAATATTGGTTTAGATGGAGGTATTAAGAAGAACAAAGCAAGGTTGGTTGCAAAAGGTTACTCTCAAGTTGAGGGTGTTGATTATGGTGAGACATTTTCTCCTATTATAAAAATGACATCCATTAGATTTTTTCTTTCTATTGTTGTTGCTTATGATTTAGAGGTTGAGAAAATGGATGTAAAAATTGTTTTCCTTCATGGTGACTTGGAGGACGATATTTATATGACACAACCATGGCACTACATGGTGAAAGGTAAAAGTAAATTGGTTTGCAAATTGAAGAAATATTTGTATGGCCTAAAACAATGTCCTAGGATGTGGTACCAAAAAATTGATACATATGTATTGAGTTTGGGATTTGAGTATTCTAAATTAGATCAATGTGTTTATTATAAAACTGATGGTGATCATATCCTATTTATTGCATTATATGTTATTTTTTGGTAAAGGGAAATGTATGATTTTAGAACTAAAATCTCAACTTTCTACTAAATTTGAAATGAAATGCCTTGGTGCAACTAGACACATTCTTGGGATAGAAATTAAAAGAGACAAAGTGAACAGAAAGCTATGGCTTGGCCAAAGTATTTCAATTCATTTTTACAGAGGTTTGATATGCAGGATTGTAGACCACTGTGTGTTCCTTTTTTGGTTGAAACAAAGTTATCTATTTCATATTGTCCAACATCCCCATTAGAGATGAAATACATGAGAGTGTCTTACCAAAATGTAGTTGGAAGTTTGATGTATGCTATGGTTTATACTAGACCAGACATTTCCCAAGCAGTGGGAGTTCTTTCTAGATATATGTCTAATTTTGGTAGAGTTCATTGGGATTCAATTAAAAGAGTCTTCAGATATTTGTGTGGTTCTTCAGAGTATTCCTTGTGTTATCATAGTAATTTGATTGAAGATGAGATTTCCCTTGATATTCATGGTTATGTGGATTCAGACTAGGTAGGTGATGTTGATAATAGATGATCCACCAATGCTTATGTGTTTACTTTATTTGGTGGTATAATTATTTGGATGAGTAAGCGATGGGCTATGGTTTCTTTGTCCACTATTGAAGTTGAGTATATGGCAACTACTCATGCTTGTAAATAAACCATTTGGCTTAAGAGACCGTGTTCATATATTGGAATAAAATAAGGTGCAGTGATAATTTATTGCAACAGTTAGAGTATGATATGTCTAGCTAAGAACCTGACATTTCATGCTAGGACCAAGCACATTGATGTACTGTATCATTTGTTAGAGATATGGTTGAAGATGGTAGGGTGAAGTTGGTTAAGGTAGAGACTTTGATGAATATTGTTGATTCTTTAACTAAGCTTGTGGGCACATGAAAATTTAGATGGTTTTCAAAGTTTATGGGTCTTTCGACCCCTAGCAATTAAGAGATGATGTTTGTAATCCCTCCCATTGCTCTTGCAAGGTGTTCAACAAGTGGGAGATTTATTGGGAAAATGTGTCTCAACCTTGCAATTACATAAGGTATTGTTGATAAGTAAGCACATGGGGGCGTGGCCCAGGGGGGGCGGTGTACCCTCAACAAGGGGTTTGGGGGGATCAACTCCTTGTTGGGGGGTCCAGGGGCCACACACTCTAGTAGGGGTTTGGGGGAAACACCCCTAAAAGCCAAATTTTATGTATATTTTATTATTATAAATTTGGACCGTTCATCATTAATTCTCAAATTTGACAATCGATATTTTGTTGGCTTGAATTTCCCTAGAAAGAACCCTATTTTATGAGGGCATTGTATAACAACTATGTATTGTGATGTATTCTAAGATTTTGATAGCAGTCATGTTGCCTCTGGACCTCTAGTTGGTGATACTCCTGTGAGAATCTTCCTCTGTAAGTATATTGTAATCTTAGTGATTTTTGAATAATATATTGGGTGGCTTTTGGAGTGTAGGGGTTTTCTCCTGAAAGGATTTTTCCCACATAAATCATTGTGTTGTGGTATGCATGATGTTTATGTTTAAATTTCTGTAACTATTGAAAAGATCTGTAAAATTTTACATTATCCTCCTCTCAATTAGTGTAGGAAGTTGTTCCACTACCTTAGCTTCCTTACACTATCATTAGGATCACTCCTACATAGTTAGATTTCAATTATGATGCTTTTCAACCATTCCCGCTAATTGGGTGTAATATTGAACTATATTTAATTATTTTCACTAAGGTTGCATTTTTAATTAAATGCATTTATCAAGCACCTCATTCTTATAGCTCATTGGAAAAAGGATGGAAAGTTTTAAATGATGGGATGCTTAAAAGTGACTTTAAGTACTGGAAATGTTTTAAAAGTAAATTAAATCACTTTTTGGAGTTAATAGCTTAATAAATTAATAGTGATTTTAGAAGAGAGTAGTTGGAAAGCCCTAAAAAGATTATAAAAAGGGGAATTGAGAGCTCATTTTGGGGTGGAAGTTTATCTCTTTGTCTAAAAACCCTTGTGGTTCTAGAGATTGGACTTGGTTCATCTCAACCTTCTTGAGGACAAAAACCCTCTTGGAGAAGATTGGCTTCGATGGTGAAAGATCTACCTTGGCTAATGTTTGTTGGAGATATCAATTAGGTATTTCATAGTGCATTCAAGGATTTGGTTTTCTAATTTGTGAGTCTCTTTCAGAGACAAATCTATAGGGGATTGGAAATATTATAGAATAACTTGTTTTGGAAACCTTGCTTGGATGAGTTTGGTGGTTTCATCGTATTCTTATTTTGGAGCAGATTTATATCTTATTTGCTTGGCATGGAGTTGTGACTTTTGAAAGAAAAATATTATTAGAACTCATTGTGGAAAACTTAATTTTTAGAATTGGTGGAGTCTTGTGCCAAGACCAATTTCTGGTTATAGTGAAATGAAAGGAAATATGTTATGATTTATTGCTAAATTTAGTCTAGTCGTACCATATGCAAGCCCTTGAGCTATTTATACATGTTTGTGGACCCAATTCTGAATAAAGGAAAGATTGGAGGCATCGTAGAAGGCAAAGGAGGAATCCTATGCAATAAAAGGGGAGAAGGAATCAAACAAAGGTTGTCGTACCACTTCCAAATGTTGTCGTACCCTTTGGGAATTGCTCATGAAGTATTCTATGCTAGTTGTACTTGTTGGGAAAGGCTATGAATAGATGTGAAGGCCATTTAATGTCTAGGTTAGTGAGTTGTAAATGATATTTATTTGTTGTATCAAATTTTTGAATGTAAAATTATTACCGTGTTCTTTTATACATATTGCTACTTTGGGTTCAATTGTATATTTTATTTGTATAAATGCAAGTATTTCAAATCACTCTATATCAAAATCAGCCATAACTAGTTCAGAGAGGTTACATGCAAACTATTTTACAAAATGTTTGAGCACATAGATTGTTGAAAGTGAAAAATTTTATATAAAAAATTAGTTTGGGATTTATATATTTAATAACAAGTTTTATATATAAAAATAATATATCTTTATAATATAACATAATATAATCATAATCATGCAATGCAAGATGGATGCAACTACATGAATGTGTATGTATCAAGTTTCCATCATACAAATCATTACCAAGTGGCTAGGACACTTCTACCTCAGCCATGTTCTCGCCTTTGAGATGTTCCTGCACTCATTCGCACTCAGATTTACATCAATAGGTTAGTCCATAAAACCATAGCCAAAGCATGTGCACATAACATCTCATCTCCATTTCTATTTCAATTTCAAGGACTTAAAAATAACATCTAATTTAAATTTTTTTTTATCCATAATCAAACAATCATAAGATAATCAACCAATAGTCTCAACTAGTTTCGTTTATTCATTAATTAATTTTATGCAAGAAAATGAGATGTGACATCCTTCCCTACTAGGAAGAGACATTGTCCCGATGACTTATTAGACACACACTGAAATAATAAGAGTAGCACACCAATGTAGAAAAGTATCTCACTATGTAAAAAAAGTATATCAAAACTAAGTAATCAAATGAGGAAAAGAACAATATATATCCTCAACATTATTCCATGTGGCACTATCCATAAAATATTGTTCCCACTAGACCTTATACATCTAAAACACATATGGATGAACCCATACACTTCTCTGAACATATACCTAAGTCCACACAACCATATCTATCACTCTAGAGGAATGTAGAGCAATCTAGAGAATATTTGAGACACTCAACTCTATTATTTTGCAATTTGGAGAACCGTTACATCTAACTCTTGCTATAGAAATGTTTATGACATGAAATTTTGGGAATAACCTCTTTGCTAGCTTCCAAACTTAACTTTAAAACTGCACAACTAGATCATGCAATGCAGAAGAATATAGACTAAAAACCAGAGTCACATACTTAGGAAAATATGCATTTTTTACCTTAGACAACTTCTCTCAAAAATACAAGTATGAACAAAGCCTCAGAATATCAAGTATCATGCTTCTAGACATGTCAATATCTGCTAGGTCTTCTAGACTGACTTGCCTTAAACATACTGACTCCAAGACTCTAACTATGGAAAACCATCTCTCTCAACTCTTTCATTGTTTCATCAACTACATTTATCTATCTCTAAACATTTCTCAGCCTCTTCAACTTCTATATAAACATGACCTCAAGTTGACATTAATGACAACACATATTGAGTTGATATTAATGATAACACATATTGCCAACAATATCCCCCTTTTGTCATTGATGGAAACACACATTTATCTACAAGTTTTCTCTCCTCCTTTATTCTCTCCCAAATGATAAGGTAATCATCAACACACTCTCCCCCTTTGAAATCAAGGACAATGAGAAAAATATCTTGTACTTATAACAACCCAAAAAACTATATAAACTCCCCCTTAGTGTATGCTTCAATTATGGAAAGATAGGTCATTATGCTTCTAAATGTCCAATCAAAGTTTCAAATAAAAAACATAAGGATCATAAAGGAAAAAAAATCATAAGATTTATTATGTTGAAAAAGAAAATGGTGTATTTGATGATGAGGAATCAGACTATCTCGATGATGATAGAGATGAATTCTTGTTCATGGTTCTAAATGTTGAAACTAATTCTACTAATTTTGAAATATGTATGAAGGAAAGTGCTCCAGTAATAGGTCACAACATTGAATGAACTATAGTGACTGCTTTTCATGCAAGAGAAGAGAGGAATTACTGGATGATTGATAGTTAATGCTCAAATCATATGACAAGTGATAAGAGTAAGTTTGTTAAACTTCAAAAGTTTGATGGTGGTCTTGTTAAGTTTGGTGATGATACATCTACTAAGATCTATGTAAAAGGTTCAATTAGTTTTCATGGCAAGAATAAAACAGATGATGTTCTTTATGTCAAGGGTCTCCAACATAATCTTCTTAGTGTAGGACAAATGTGTAGCAGAGGATACAATTTGGTGTTTCAAGATGATGGTTGTGAAATCAAAAAAGGAAGATCCATAACTTTGGTTGCTACAAGGACAAAGACAAAAGGTAATGTTTATCAGCTCAAAGGTAGTGGTGCTAAGTGATTTATGTCTCAAATAAATGAAAGTTGGCTATGACATAGAAGAATGGGTCACATCAATTTTGACAGCTTGGAAAAGATTAGTTATACTGATGTTGTGAGAGATCTACCAAAGATTACAAATCCTATCAATGCAATTTTCAAGGAATGTCAGTTTGGAAAGCAAACAAAGAAGAGGTTCAAGACTAAAGAATATTCTATTGCAGGTCCTTTGGATTTGGTGCATACAAACCTATGTGGACCTACCAAAATAAGAAGTTCTCAAGGTGACATGTATTTCATGTTATTAATTGAAGATTATACTAGAATGACTTTCAAAGAAAAAACAAAAGCTCTAGATAAGTTTAAAGCATTTAAGTCTATGGTTGAGAATGAAATGGATGTGAAAATCAAGTGCTTAAGGTATGACAGAGGTCATGAGTTCACCTCCAATGAGTTTAACAATTTTTGTGAAGATCATGGGATTAAGAGGAATTTTTCAGCTCCTAGGACTCCTCAGTAGAATGGAGTTGTGGAGAGAAAGAATAGAATAGTTCAAAAATCCGCAAGGACTATGATGAAATTATTTGTATATTGGAGAGAAGATATTCATACTGTAGTCTACATAATTAATAGAGGTCAAGCAAGAGTGAATAGTTCAAAGACTCCCTATGAGTTATGGTATGGAAAGCTCCTACTGTGAAATACTTCAGAGTTTTTGGAAGCAAATGCTATATCAGAAGAGATGAAGAAAACTTAGGAAATTTTGATGCAAGATCTAATGAAGGAAAATTCCTTGGATACTCTACAAGAAGCAAATCTTACCAGTGCTATAATAAAAGGTTGAAGAAGATTGTTGAAAGTGCAAGTGTCAAACTGGATGAAGAACCGCATCAGAGTTTTGTGCTGATAGAAGGATATGAATTTGTTGAATCCCCTTGTAGTGAAGAATAAAAATATGAAGAGAAGGAAAAAGAGATGGAAATTGAAGAGGAAGAAGCTCCATAAAATATCCATAAGACTCCTAAGTATGTACAAAAGAATCATTATGAATATCAGATCATTGGAATAAAATCAAAGGTGTGTTGACAAGAAGAAAAGTTGTTATGGTAGAGGATCATGTAAACTTTTGTGTACTTTTAGAGGTAGAATCTAAAGCAGTGACCGAGGCATGCAAAGATGAGAATTGGATCAAGGCTATGAAAGAAGAGATAGAATAGATTGAGAAGAATCAAACTTGGGAACTAGTCCCAAGACCTACAAACAAGAATCCAATAGGAACTAAATGGGTTTTTAGAAACAAGTTGAATGAGGATGGAAAAGTTTTCAGAAATAAGGCTAGACTTGTAAGGGCTTCTCACAATTGGAAGGAATACATTTTGAAGAGACTTTTTCTTTGGTGGCAAGGATGTAAGCCATTAGAATGTTTTTGGATTTTGCAGAACATAAAGAATTCAAGGTTTATCAGATGGATGTGAAGTCTACATTCTTGAATGGTGAGCTAGAAGAAGAGGTGTACATTGAACAACTAGAAGGATTTTAGTTACCAATAGATGTTGATATGGTCTACAAGTTAAAAAAGGCATTGTTTGGACTCCAAAAAGCTCCTAGAGCTTGGTATGTAAGGTTGGATAAGTACTTATTACATCAAGGATTCAAGAAAGGTACTGTAGATAGTAACCTGTACTTCAAGGTTGAGGGAGAATGAATCCTAATTGTGGTAGTATATGTGGATGAAATTATCTTAGGAGGAAATGAAGGTATGTGCAAGAGGTTTGCAAATGAGATACAAAAAGAGTTTGAGATGTCAATGTTTGGGGAGATGAATTTCTTCCTTGGGCTAAAAATCAGTCAATCAAAAAAAGGCATTTTCATTTCGTAGTCAAAGTATTTCAAGGAAATGTTGAAGAAGTTTGGAATGGAGGATTATAAACTAGTGTGTACTCCTATGGTTACTAGTTGTAAGTTGAACAAAAATGATGAATCTCCTATGGCTAATTAGAGCAAGTACGGATCAATGATTGGTGGACTACTATACCTAATTGCTACTAGATCGGATATCATGCATGTAATATGTCTTGTGGTAAGATTTTAAGAAGATCTGAAAGAATCACATGTTGTAGCATTAAAAAGGATATTTAGATACTTTAAGGGCACTCCAGATTTTGGTCTGTGGTATCCTAGGGTTATTGATTTATCTTTGAGTGCATATATAGATGTAGATTGGGAAAGTTGTACAAATGACATAAGAAGTACGAGTGGAGATGATTTATTTCTTAGAGGCAGATTGGTTTCATGGTTGAGTAAGAAGCAGGACTTAGTGCCATTATCTACTATAAAAGCAGAGTATATTACAACAACATCATATTGTACATAGGTGTTGTGGATGAAGAAAACGTTGAAGGATATCAGAGTATCATATGATGAACCCATTTCTATCTTGTGTGATAATACAAGTGCTATCAATATTTCAAAGAACCCGATAATGTATTAAAGGACAAAATATATCTCTATTCAGTATCACTTTCTAAGAGAGAATGTTACAAAGAATGAGGTGAAGCTGGAGTATGTGCCTACAAAGGATCAAGTTACAAATATTTTCACCAAGGCTCTTCCTAAAGATACTTTTGAGTATCTCCAACAGAATTTAGGGGTTTTTCTTGCATACCCACCCCATTTTATTTTGGTCAAAATGGATCCCCCTTGTTGTCTTTGTGTTTTCTCTCATTTTTTATCCTTGTTTTGTTTTCCTTCTTGTGTTTTGTTTTGGTCTCAGGAGTTGTTTCCTCTCTTGGGATTTGCTTTGCTTGTCTTGGTGCCTAGCGGGTTTCGGGTCTCGACACGAACTTAAGACCTTTCTTTAAAAGGAATAAGTCTGTGTTGGTCTTCCAACCCTATGTGTCTTGTGTCTTGTCAAGATTTGGGTCCCGCGTCAAACATTCAACCTTTTCTCAAATGATCCAAGTCTAACTTGGTTCCCTGATCCCGCTTCTTCATTTTTTCCTATCAAGGATCAAGTCTCGAAACAGAATTCAGACATTTGTTAGGAGGGTCCACGTCTACTTTATGTTCCTACCCTCACTCTTGTTCTTTTGTCGGGATCAAATGCTAAACTCGAACTTGGACTGTATTTCCTAGAGTGAAAATCTAGTTTTCACTCCCAACCCCACTTTCTTTCCTTTGTTGACTTACCTTTGATCCACTTGGGGATGGAAGTCCCGATCATACCCTCTATGCATAGTCCAAGTTTTTGTGTCCACCTTGACCCCAAAATTCTGATCACCAACCACATTAATGGCATACTAGTTCACACAAGTTGGGTCAATTTATAATTAGATTCCTCGCTTGAGTTAGGTCATAATTGCATAGTGTTATTGTAAATTTGAGTGTTGAGGATCTCTTGGAGTATTTGGAGCATTGCGGAGTTGCACGATTGATTACTTGTTGGTTTCTTTTCCCTTGTCACATTTTGAGGTTGCTTTCACTTTGTTTTTCATTTTTCCTTTTTCTTTCCTTCATTGTTTTATCGGTTTGTGTTTGTTTTCTCTTTTTTCTTTCCTCATTTTGTGTGCGTGTGTTTTTCTTCCTGTTTGGGATTTTCATTTTTTCCCATGCTTGAGGGTGTCTATTTTTGGGTTGGGGATTAGAGTTATTGCTCGTTGTTTGGTCAAGATTCATGTTCTTGATCTTCCCTTTTTCCCATAGGATTTCCCTTTCCCACCATGCCCTAGGGTTCACCTAGGGTTTTCATACAATTAGTTTAGCCTAGACAAACTTAGGGTTTTATTCACTGAAAATGTCCTTGTGGGGTTGGAAACTCCACACTACCTTTTTTTTATGATGATTTGAATCTAGGATCACTCCCTAATCCTGAAACCTAAAGCTCGACTTAGCTAAATTCATCAGTTTTCAAAATTACCCTTTAGTCTAATCAGTTCTTTGCATTCTGATCGGACCCTCTATCAGTTTGTCTTAGTCTGGGATCTGTTCTCGATCCTGAAACTTGCACAAATCCTTTTGGAAATATTCTTTATCATCCTCACGAGGTTTAACGTTCCAAGGAGCCCCTTTGCTAACTTGGTCTAGGTCCAAAGTTTGAACTCTCTCTCACTTTCCAACTAACTTAATGAAGAGTTCTTTAGGTTTCCATGAACCCAAAGGAATTTCTTATAGTTGGTCCACTTAGGAATTCCAGTCCCGATCGGACCTAGGGTAAAAGGTCCAGATCCAAGGTCTACTTCTGACCCCAATACCCACATAGTATAAGTCTTGTCAAGACCTTGAGTCTTGACCACATTTCATCAAAAGAGGTCTAGATCCTCAATCCATTGCTAGCTTTGATCCTCTCCAGTTGAATGTTTAGTCCCATCAAACCTTTGAGCTTCGATTGGACTCTCCGATGTACTATCCAAATCCTAGGTCTAACCCTGAACCTAATTCCCGACAAAGCCAAGGAATTTTCTTGAAGTCTAATGATGTCCTTGTGAGGTTTGAAGACTTGGTTGGACACAGTGGAAAACTCA
Organism: Sequoia sempervirens; assembly: GCA_007258455.2. NCBI lineage: Eukaryota > Viridiplantae > Streptophyta > Pinopsida > Cupressales > Cupressaceae > Sequoia > Sequoia sempervirens. The sequence goes on from VDFB02137872.1 coordinate 290,731, forward strand.
TTTTAAGGCCAGTTTTATGAACAATATTTACAAAATTTTGACAAACTTTTGATTTTTTTCTTTAGGTATGCTAAATATCTAATTTGGGTGGAGAATTTGCTGCTAAGGAAGTGAAAAAGGAGTAAAAATCCAAGAGGACTAAGGTAGATAAATTTCATCTCATAATGAAGTACAAGTTATAGTGGGGCCTGTGGCATCCAATTTCACTTCTAAGGTGATGAAGATCACATATACTGAATTGGGACACATAGATATGACAACCTTTAATTCAAATTATTTTGCAAAGGATGCCTCTCTAAGGGAAAAGAGGATAGCTACCTTCGATCTAACCCATGTTGTATCATTTCCTGTGGCGGTTCAATGTTTGGAATTCATACTAGCAGCAATAGATTCCTATAACCCAGTACAAAGAAAATGCATTGATCCCTAGGGGAATGAAATAATTGACTTAACCCCAACAATGATAAGGCTAGTTTTTTATTTGCCTCCACATCCTAACCTTAGGTACTATAACCGAAGCCCGGGAAATTCAATAATATGAGACATATGTCAGAACCCATCAAAGGTATTTTAATAAGAAGTGGCTTAAAACAAAGAGGAAGTCCATTGCTAAACTTCCTACTAAATTCATAAGGTCGAAATTTTACTTTGAGGTAGGATATATCATCACATTATTAAGCAAGGTGTTTGGTAAGGAATATTTTCATATCTATGAGGTTTTGATGTTCCATTTCATTGATGTTATATTGAAAGGATTATTTTTCTTAGACACTGGGAAGATTATTTTATACATCATTGCTAATCAAATTAGTAAAGTAAACAATTCCAAAGAATTCTTTACATCCTCATATGTTGTCTACTGTGTAGTAAAAATTGGAAAATTCCCAAGGTTGAACATTGTGGGTGTTAGGGGAGAAGGACCCGGGAAAAGTAAAATCTAGAAGTACTATGATCAATTGGAACACAAGAAACCAAAAAAACATTTCAAGAGGGTAAATGATGCTTTCTTATATTTAGTAATCAATCAATTGACTAGTGAAGTTGGATTTAGGCTGTCAAAGGAGGCAATGAATTTAGTTGGTGAGTGGGGAAATTGGTTCATACAATATACCAAGTCTACGTACATTTGGCTCTTCAGATATGACAAGGCTCCATTCTTGCTACCTAGGTGTTGTGGTGATAAACTTATTTTGATTGAATTTTCTAGACAGATGATACAGATTAATTCAAAGTTTTCCAGCAAGCATAAGGTAGGGGGTATGGAATACCCCATTGAGCTTGGGTTTTACTCATGTTCCTCGATGATAACTGTTAAAATAGCCATAGAGGAGTTGCAAGCAGTAAACATGAAGCAATAGGTTGCTAGAAAAGACTTAAACCCAAAAGGCAAAATTAATAATTTGTATTCTTCTCTCTTCCCACACCACAAGCCAAACATTGAAGACTTTTGGGCTAACTTGCAAGATGATTTTGAGGTGCAGAAGGGTATGTGCAGGATCATCATGGAAAAAACAGGCCCTTAAGTGGTGAAAAATTTAGAAAAAACAGAGTTAGGCAACTTGATATAAAAATTTGAGTAAGTTATCTATATTATTTAAAAAATATGTAAGAATAGAATCTATAGCAAATTGAATGTAGTTTCTAAACTATTAGGTTTATTTAAAAAAAAAAAAATCTATTTGGTGAAAATTTGAAATTTCAATGCAATAGTACTTAAATTTCGTGGAAAAAAATAAGTAGGTGTTTGTCCGACCACCTAACCACAATAAAATGATAATTTTTTTATAAGATTTTAGATATAAGTAGAGGACTCATGTCCCGATGTGATGTATATTTTTTGTAATTTTTTTCTAAGTAAATAATTAATTATGAATTTTTTATTACAACTTTTAAAAATTATAAAAACTCATATGTCTGACCACCTTAACTTGGTCAAAACTTCATGAAATTCATTTTTTTTTAAATCTTATAGTATGTGAAGCAAAGAATGTGACAAATGTTTTAGATTCAAAAAATGTGATACCGTTTGAAAGCTATAGATGTTTTTCAATCAACCAATCAATAAAGACTTTAGTCATCATTCAAATAGAAAATGAATAATAATTATTTATTAAATTCAAAGTAAAGAATAATTTATATTGGTGGAAAGCTAAGAATCTCCTTTAAAATCCCCTTTCGTTTCATCAATTTTGGGTAAAAATAAATCGTCAGCCACATACCCTACACATACCCATCATATCGCCACTTTTTTGCCCATCATGATCCTGCACATACCCGGAAGAGAAGATATGAAAGATCGACAATCCCTCAATTGCAAGATTTCAAAATCAAAGAGGATATATGAAAGGAACTGTCGGATGATGGGCTAACACTTTATCCCCTATATGATGTAGAGGAGGTTGGAACTAGAGCATTGGACCCCATCAATTGGATGGAAAAGGAGAAATTTTCTATTGATGAAGTCTCTATAATGGTATTGGACTAGAGCCTCAAGTGGATAGAGCTTCGTATTGGGAATCATCAAGAAAGGGCTATAAGGAAAAGAAAAAAATTCAAAGGTAGGAACTTCTTCTACTCCCCCAAAGGAATACAAAAGATTGAAAAAGAAGATTCCATAGTAGATAGCTAAAGAGGAAGACTCGATACTGGAAAAGGTGGCAAAGGCATTCTAAAAGGTCTCTGTGACATACATGGCTACATCTTCGGGAGTTGTTTCCAGGCTTGGAGTGCAACCCATAACAATAGTGTAACTTTCTAAGGAAACTACTACAAAAGAACCCCCCACCACCACTACTTTTCAAACAACAAAACAAGCAGTAGAGGGGGGAAAGGAAACACCAATGATTGATGTCAGAGAATCCCCTATATGCTCAGAAATTGAAGAGATTCCTCCAAAAGGAGAAATGGAGTAAGGTGATGAAGAGTATGAGGTAACTAAATCCCTTGAGGGAGCATGATCAGAGGAATTAAAATGGTCGAGGACATTGTTTTTGGGGAGGTAAATGGTGGAGGAGAGAATCTTGAGCATGTTCTCATTGAGGATGAAAAACAAGAAATCATGGAGAGTGTTGAGAGGTAGGTTGACTTGGAGAAAGATAAGAAAGAAAAGGTTGAGCAAGAAGAGGCTCAATGGAAAGGAATAGAATAGGAGAAATATCAACAACAACAGGTTGAGTAGGAAAAGAAAGAGAAAGAGAAGGCTGATAAGGAGAGGGAAAAACTAGAAAAGGCTTCTTCATCAAAAAGGGTTGACACTGAGAAACAATTAGAGAAGCTACCAAAAGAGACCCTTAGAAAGAGCAACAAGTGGCAACATATAGGGGCTCCAATGTGGTTGAAGCTGAATTTGGAGGAGAGATAACAGGTTGTATCTCAACCCCTTAGTTGGAAGTAAATGATGAAGGAAGTTGAGAAGATGAAGCCAAGGAAGAAGTCAAGAACCATACATTCAACTTGAATGAATGGTGTTGGGGAGTTGGTAGTTGAAATTGCTACACTATTAGTCGACAAAGATGACTGGGAGCTCCAAGTGTTAGATTATCAACTCACAATAGTCAATTTGGGTAAGTAGACCCGCAACCAAAAACTGTCACTTATAGATTTAGCAACCAATTCAACGAAGGAAAGGATGGAAAAGGACAAAAAAATAAAGGATGAATTAAAAACTTAGATTGAGCAATTGAAAAAATTCTTGAAGGACCTTGCTTCCCCCACTTCAAAACAACCTTCTTCATTTGAAGTCCTAGTGTTAATGAGTAGAAAGGAGGTTGATGACCTCGCTGAGTAGAAGAAGAAGGCTCATCTCTTTGACAGATGGATTAAGAAATTCAAGGGAAAAATGGATGAAATTCTGACCATGGGATACAAACAATATGAAGAAGTCTACTCATTGGGAGAGCAACTGGAACAATATACAAAAAAAATGTGGGAAGAAAAGGAGAAATATAGAGAATATCTGAAACAACTCAAGGAGCTAAAAAATGAGCATGGAGGAATTGGACAAGTCTAGAATATTGGGATATGAGGACTCCAACTATCTAGACAAATGTAGTAAGGTGATATTATTCTGTACATATGGAATTAATAATTGAGAATAAAATAATATTGCTTAAATTGCAAAGGGATTTGTATGAAGACACATCATTGTATGAGGGTTTCATTACAATTATTATAAATCAAGACCTCCTATTGCCAAGCCATAATTTGGATACATTGCAGGCTATTGAGGACACATGGAAGAATAAATTGGAAGGTTTGATAAATGCTGAGAATGGGGATGAAGAGACCATTTTGGACAAATTGATGAATATTAAGTTTGACAAAGTGGGTCAAAAATGACATCCATCAACTGAAGAAAACTATTGCAATGGATGTTGCTTAGTTTGAAAAGATGAAATTCACGATTGATTGGGTAGATGGACCTAAGGAGGAATGCTAACACAAGTGTTAGCTAATTTTGAAGAATACAAACAACAAAAGATAAGTTGAGTTTTGAATTTTGAATATAGAATATGTTGTTTTGATTGGAATATAGTCAAATATGCCACTTTTTGGACAATTCCTATAAAATAGGAGGGCACATCAGTTAATTGAGGATAATCTCTAGCATGCATGGAAATAAGTGCCACTTTCCTCAACAACTAGTTTTTCCAAGTGTTCACTCTAGTTCTACTTGGTCATGCCTATATTTTTGGATCTACATGTTGGGAGCCCTGATTTTTGGGGTTGCATGTTTCATTTTGGTCATAAATGTGTTTGTAATGACTCTATATATTGTAATATTTTCCTCATTGTAAGGATTGGTGAATTGAAGTTTGATTTGCAATCCTAGGTTAAGACATTTCCTTCTTTTCTACACTTAGTTACTTTTAGAGTTATTTAGTTAGAAAGTGTGTCTGAAGACAAAGGCTTTTTCGTACACTGGTGAAGCTTGTTAGATTTGTACTATTTATTTATTTATTTGAATAATAATAGAAGAAATTGGATTTGAAGCCACCTTTAGATCGTCACAGTAAATGGTATTTTATTTATTTTCGTTGATCTGTAATTCAGTTTGGAATAGAAAATAATAATAAAAAATGTGATACAATGAGTTTAAATATGTCGAATGGAATGCTATATGTTATTAAATACTACACTATGAATGAATGTGATTGTGTAAACATTGCAAGTTATTTCATTCATTAGTTTCTGTAAAATTTTACTTAATCTAGGGTCAAGGTGACTCCTTGGACTCTCTCAGATCATCACCCTGTCTCGGTTAAAGTTCTGCTGGAAAATGACCAGCCTACCAATATGAAAAGAGAGGCAAAATTCTTGTTGAATACTAAGCTACTTGAAAATGAGGATTGTTGTGATGCCATTTTTACTGTTAAAGAAATTAACAAATGGATGCATAAGGGGCTTTCACACACTGAAATATGGGATACCAATGTGGAAGCCTGGAAAAAGATCTTCCCAACAATCGGTCAGAAGAAGGCAAATGACCTAAGGAAAAAAGAGATCTTATTGCAAGAGAACCTCCTAAAAGCTGAAATTGCCCTGCAAGAGGATCCAAAAAGGACCTCCCTAAATGAGGTGTTAGTAGTTGTGAAGGGGGAGCTGAGAAAAATTCAGATGCTAAAGGACCAAGGCATCAAAAATTGAGCAAGACTAAACTAGGTCTCTCAAGGGGATAGAGGTTCAAAATTATTCTTTAATTGCCTAAAAAACAAAGAGGCCAAAGAAAGGGTTAATGTGATTTGGAAAAATGGCAACCTGAGCAAGGACCCTGAGGTTATTCAAAGCTGTTTTATCCAATTCTACAAAAATCTATTTAGTTCAAAGGAAATAATGCTCAAAGCCAAAAGGCAAGGGAAGATTGCAAAAAACTAATTCCAAAAAAAATTTGGATCAAGAAGCTAGCCAGTTGAGCAGACCCCTCTCCTTGGAAGAAGTTAAGGCAGCAATCCTTGCACTGAATAATGATAAGGCCCTAGGGGTGGATGAAATCCCTATTAAATTCTATAAGAAGAATATAGATTGGGTGAGTGAGGATCTTCTCAGTATATACACTGAAGCTATCGATGTGGGCTCTCTTGGTAGCAAAATTAATAAAGGCATTATTAAACTGTTCCCTAAAGAGGGAGACAAGGCACTTGTTAAAAATTGGAGACCTATAACCTTGCTAAATGTCTTCTACAATTTTTTTGCAAAGGCTATAGCCTTAAGGTTGGTAGGATTGCTTCCAAAAATAATCAACAATACACAAATAGGTTTTATCAAGGGGAGATATATTCTGGAGAACCTCCTAACAAGTTGGGAGGCGATGGAATGGGAAAGAACGTCAGGGAAAAATGTGGGTTTGTTCTTAGTGGACTTTGAAAATGCTTATGATAGGATTGGCTTCATTTTGATGGTCCTTGAAGCTTTTGGGTTCCCCAAGGAATTTTGTAGAATGATTGAAACTCTTATGAAAGATGCTAATGCTCAAATTGAGGTAAATGGTTGCTTGATTGAAGAGTTTGAGTTGCAGAGATCCATAAGGCAAGGCTACCCCCTAGCCCCTACACTTTTTGTGATAGCTGTTGATGCTCTACATTATATCCTTAGAGATAACCATCTTACACCCAAAGTAAATGGCCTTGTCCATCCTAATAAAGAGGAGCTAATTAACCTCCACTTTGCTGATGACACAACCCTTATGGTTAAGTTGGAAGAGGAAAATGTGAGACATCTCATGGGAAAACTTGATTTCTTGGAAAAAGCTGCAGGCTTTAGGATCTCAAAAGCCAAGTCTATTATACTGAGTTGGGAGGAAACTCATCCTCCTTGGTTTGATAGGTTGGGTCTGCAATAGGGGGGACCAAGTAAAATAGTAAGATACCTGAGGATCCCCTTTGCTGTCAGTCCCAACCTGAGAGGCATGTGGGAGTGGGTGAAGGGAAAGATTGAGAAAAAGATGAATAGTTGGAATAATAAGTACCTCTCTCTAGCAGGAAGGGATCAAGAATGTCAAAAAATTCTTGCGTCTTATAACATTTACTACTCCTCAACCTGGCTCTTTAACAGCTATCAAGTTGAAGAAATTCAAAAGAAAATCAGACATTTCTTATGGTCTGATGGTAGAGGTAATAAGAAATTGCATGCAATAAAGTGGGAGATTTGTTGTATGGATAAGCATCTGGGGGGCCTAGGGCTCAAGAACCTTAAATGACAAGTTCTAGCCCTAGCGAAAAAATGGATTTGCAAGGCCCTCACAGGAAATGAGCCTTGGAAATTTTTGGTTAGAAACAATATTAAGCTTGCTACACCAAAAAAATCCAAGACCTGGAAGCACTTACCTCTTTGTGACTTGATCTTTGGAAAGTTTGCAACAACCCCTGCTGGGTCCAGGGTGTTTAAAAGCCTGTGGAAAGCTTGGGAATACTCTAAAGATAATATCATTAAAAAATGTCAAATTGATATAGAGATAAGTAAGATCTTCTTGGATAGATCCATTTGGTGGAATGTATTCCACAATGACAAGCCTCTCGCTTTATTACAGGGGTGCTCTGCTAAATCATGGAACCAAAAAGGTCTGTCCCACTTTGACCAAATCCTGATAAAGGGTAGACTGAAGTGTTGGGATACCCTGAGAGCTGAGTTTGACTTGCCTCAAATGCAGAAAAGAACCTTTGATACCATTAATAGAAACATGGTTACCCCCCCAGTTAACATGAACGGTAGGAAGAATAATGTGCATGATCTTAACTGGCTGGAAAATAACAACATTGCAGGTCTAAAAGCTAAGGAGATTTATGGGCTTCTGGATAATAATCCTATTTTGACAGAAGACTTGAACCAAAAGTGGAAGTTAAGCTTAAATGATAAAGATTGGAACCTTATATTCAACCATGATTGGAACAACACCTTGGAACCCAAGAAGGCTGCATTTAGATGGTTGATGTTGATGCAAAAACTTCCAAATGTGGACTCCAACAAGTATCCGCTTGTTTGTAATATTTGTAAAAAAATTGATTCTGTAATGCTTTTTTTTTTTAATGTGTTTTTGCTAAAGAAATTTGGAATATTTTAAAAATTGACATGTTAAAAGATGGGAAAACAAAAGAGGATAGCAAGTTAGAAATTTTAATGGGGAAATGTAATGGTTTTGGAAAATCTAATAATTTACTTTGGTTAATTCTATCAACTGAAATATTGTGGTTTATTTGGAATGTAAGGAATAAAGAAATCTATCAGGGTTGTAGAAGAGATCTTATTGAGTTTTATAGAAAACTCACCCTACAATCCGTCTATGTGCAAGTTTCCATTAGCTTCTAGGAAGCAAAGGAGAAATTCCAAAATCTGATGGTGGAAGACAAATCAAAAAGAAATAATAAGAAATTGGCATTTGCAAAGCAGTGGCTGAATCATAGAGATGGTTGCAATAATGAGAGAAGTATCTACTTGAATAGCAGAGGCTTAAAGCACAGAAGAATATAAAACAAAAGGAATACGAATGGTAGTAGAATGTTTATGTAATGCTTTTCTAGTGCTACTTTTGTGATGCAAATTGATATTTTGTAAAAATGCCAGCTATTTGATTATGGGCTGAAGCATTGGCCCCAAACCAATGTATAATATGCTCTTAATGTTGTACTGTTTCCTTTTCCTATATTGAATACAAAAAAAAAATTACTTAATGAATTACATGTCTAGATTTTAGAATAAATATTCATTTGCATGTTTTCTGAAATAAACTCTACACTAGCTTTAAAAATTCTCTTTATTTAAAATTTGTTGTTAGTTTAGATTTTGAAATTAAAATACCCTAGTTTTTTATAAAAAACTAGCAGGCCCCTTGAACATTACAACCACATTGGCCACTCAATAAAACTAGCATAGTTGTGAACCAACTCCCCAAACCTTGGAAGGTGATCGGTCTCACAATTGGATGTCTTTTTTAGGAGAGGTAAGGTTGTTAGTAGCCATGCCTGTGTTGTGTCAATTTGGCCATCAACAGGGTTATTGCCCCTCCTTCTTTCAACTAGATGCATAAGTTGGTGCATCTAGCAGGGAAGTATTTCAAGATACATTCTTGGTCCTAGACTGATGTTGAAGGCTACCTCTTAGGGGGAGTAGGTAGTAGTATTTTTGATAGGTATAGTTAGGTGAAACATATCTTGTGTCCCTAAGTGGAGTGTGCATAAAAGAGCAAGCAATAGAGGAAGTAGTAAAGAATGAGTAGTGCAAAATGTACAATAGTGAGAGTTGTATGGAGAAGAGTTGTGGAGAGAGAGAAATTGCTTGTTGGTGTTTTCTAAAGAGAAGTGAGCAAGTGGTGTTAAAGTGATGTATGTAGATGCAAAAGAGGGGGAGTAGAAAAGAAAAAATCTATGCAAGTGTTGTCAAAGGGAAAGATGTTTCACTTTGTCATTGATATCAAAGGGGGATATTATTGCCTAAAAAATAAAGGAACAAAGGTGGAGAGTGAGAGCAATGTTTGAAAAACTCCTCAAGATAGGGGGAGTGAATAAAAAGGGGAGAGAATAGTGTTTGAAAGAAAAAAAGGAAAGAAATACAAGAGATACCCCAGTAAGGGGTAGTGTTGTTTGATACCAAGTTACTTTTGTTGTTGATGGTTTTTTAGAGTTGGTGTTGCCATCAATGACAAAGGGGGAGATTGTTGAAAGTATGTTGCTAGTGTTGTCATTGATGTCAACCTCTAGTATGGTTAGGAATATTGTTGTAGTGTTGTCATTGATGTTAGCAATGAGTGTGTTACACTATGTAGGGTAGTGTTGAGTAGATGGGGAGATTGTTGGTGTTGCAAGTGTTGTAAATATGTTGTAGTTATATGTTACTTTTATTGATGCAACTAGTTCACTTGGTTTCCAAGTGCTTTTGAGAAAAAATGAATAAAAGAGTGTGTAGTGTGGCAGATGTGTTTAGTGATGTGATATACATTTCTTCATGGCTAAAGATATGCTTGTACAATTTAGATATGATGATCAAAAGTGTTTAGAGGCTTTATATCCAAAGTTTTAGGTTTTGGATCATGCGGCAGTGGAAGATGTGAGTGTATTTTCTTGTGAAGAAGGTTGTTTGGGAGAAATGAGATTGCTCTGCATTTCTTTGTAGGAGGTTTCTTATCTTGCGGATTTGGGAACATTCTTATATTATCTATATTTATCTTCCCTTAGAGTTTTTGGTGTTGAGTTGCTCTACAAGTTTAGTCTTATGTTGGAAGTTCAGTGGTAGTGCATCCTGATGTGTAGGATGAATGTATTCTTCAGTTTTAGGTGGTTGTGGCAGTGGTGTTGGATATTATGATGATGTGGAATATTCATGTCATGTGGTGTTATTGTGTGGTCCCCATGATGTTTCCAGACCTAGAGAGGTGTCTATGTGGTCGCTTGTTAGTGTTAGTGCAGGTTTGGATGACCTGGCATGTTAGTGCTAATTGTGGAGGTTGTTAGTTGTTTGTGGAAGCATGGCAATGCATGTTGGTGTAGATTTGGGTCCTAGCTAACCCTTTGTGTGGTCTACCTTCACTTATTTACACCATGGAAGTGTTTGGTGCTGACCTGTTTTGGTGTTACACGTTTGAGGTGTGCATACATTTCATTAAGGCCAACCTAATTGAGATTTTTTAGGTCACATATGGTATAAATGCAAGATGGAGTTTGTGTTGAGGGTGTGCCAATTGTGATATGTGAATTTTATCAAGTGTGGTGATTTAGTGCAAGCTTAAATTCCTAGACTCCAGGTGCACTGAGTAGAAGGTGTCTACATTTTTAGTATACTTGAAGTTGTTGGAGGCAGTGAGCCAAAGGTTGTGGATAGCATAGAGTTGCAATGGTGGATTCTTCCTATCGATCCGAGATAGTGAATCTCTCTATAATAGTTTCTTCTATTTTTCTTTCTTCTAGGTAGTGAGCCACCCAACAGTGAGCCTTTCTTCTCTTTTGGGTAGTGATCCCTTTGGTAGTGAGCCTATTGTAATTCAATATTGCTATTATTATATATGATCTAATCATCATTGTGGTTTTTCCATGCTTAGGGTTTTTTGTGCATAAATCTGGTGTTCTCTTATGTATGGTTGTGTTTGCATTGCTATTTTACATGTCTACATTTTGCTAATGCTTAATGAGGGTTTAAAATTTGATAAGGGTTTGAAAGTTAATGAGGGATTGAATTTTTTAATGTGCAACTGATTCACCACCCCTCTCAGTTGTCTTGTGTATCTAACAATTGTGACTCTCTTTCTTTGTTGAATCAAGCTTGAGGCTTAGTGATCTTCACCTTTGGTTGATGGTATCTTGTATTGATAACTTGTTGGAATCCTCATTTATCTAATTCACATGAGGCTTCATATTTCATATTCTATAGGAATGGTCTCTCATTATGCAAAAGCCTTGTGAGTTGCACTAGTAAGAAACCATATTGATAGTGACTAGGTAATACATATTGATAGTGACTAGGTAGGTTATATAAATTCAAATCGGATAGGTGATTCTCAAGATTGTAAGCCCAATTTCAATTACAACTTCTCACTTGTTTTAGGTCCTATATGTTGGTTGTGTAAGAAGTATTTTTTATTACTTTGTCTTTCATTGACGCTGAGTATTGAAGGCCTATTAATGCCATCACTGAGGCTATTTAGATTTTGCACAATGCCATTGATTTTTGTATCCAACTTATATGACCATTTATTATATTTTGTGACAAATAGATTACCATATATATTTAATAGAACTTAATCCACCATCAGTGGACCAAGCACATCAAGGTTCACATGCACTACATCTGAGAGCTTATAAATGGACAAGCAATTGATCTTTGATATTAATTGACTTCACAGTATATTTATAAAATCTTCACCAAACCCTTATAGAAAGAAAGTTTCATCATTTATGGGCTTTGTTAGGGGTACAAGAGGGGATGTTTAGTCCTATTTCTCTCTGTATTTGGGGGTATTTTCTCTCTTTATTTGAGGGGCTTATATCTCTCTTTTTAGGTGTTATTCTATTTGGAAGGGCTTCTTTGTACATGGGTACCTCATCATGGTTCATTTGTTGGGACCCATATTTTGATCCACCTAAGTTGTGTTTAAGGATTATGTATTTTCCTACACATTTAATTTAGCTTTCCTACTTGTATTGAGTGGGTCATTATAAAGGTAGATGACATATTTCATGAGTGTAACTCTCACATATTTTGGGGTAGTTGGAGTTACTTTGCTCATTGATTATTTTTGTTTCCTCTATTTCCTATATATGTATCAACTACCATATCCTATTTTCATTCATGTTATTATCAGTTTTCTTTATGTTATTTTTCTTATTGTATATATTGTCTATTAAGCATTTTTTTTGTATATCTCTCATACTTTAAAAACTAATATATTATGCTACTTTGATTTTATGGTCATATGTATTAACAATTTTACTATCTTTAATCTTTACGTTAATTTTTTATTGTTCTCTATTTTACATATTCTAGTAGCTAGAAATAAAATATTGTTATAATTTCTTAAAATTAAATCATTAACACTAATATCTAGAGTACACATATCGTTTTATTTTTATTGTAAATTTTATAAATTATTTTTTATTGAGAAAAAAAATTAATTTGGGCACATGTTTCTTCATAACACAATTCTTTTTGGATATCTAAATTAATTTTCTTAAAGGACATTAGTATGAATGAGGTCTTCTTTTATTAAATTATTTTTTATTATTTGCTATTTTTTCATGTGTGTCAAGCAATGGTTGTTATTTTTTTAATAAACCTATTTTGATTAGAAATTAGAAGATAAATATAATAATAAAATAAATATATTAATCCATATCTTTTAGAAATATTGCTTTAAGGGATACATTCGTGCAAAATTTCATGTCGTGATGAATTTTTTTATTATAAAAATGTGACCTAAATCAGCAATTTGTGTCTAATGAAATCCTTCCAAATGGCTTGGAGGGAAAATGGTACCATATATAATGCTAAGGGATGCACATATACATGTTGAGAATACTATCTAAAAGCATCTAATCTATTTTTTTTTGTGCTTGAAGATTGAAGTATAGTTTTTTTCATGCATTATTAAATCAACATGTGACCCATGCTTCCACCTACTGATAATAGTTTTGAAGGGGTTTAAGACTAAGTCTAAAATAGAGCATCAAATAAATCACAGATCGAGGACAATAACTATTTGTCTCAACATCTATGTAAATAAGCATAAAATGAAGGTTCAAAAGAATAAGATGTTTTTATCCTTTATAAATACAATTTTTATTATTAGGACTTTATGTTTATAAAATTTATCTAGTACTATTTTCACTCCTTTTTAAAATTAAATTACATAACATCAACAAACCAAAATCATTTTTTAACATTCAAAACATATCTAAGATTTTATAATGTTAATTTTATTTGAGTTTAGGAAACATTGAGATTGGTGACTTTTTCATAACTCTTAACCTATGAAAATATCTGAATACAATTAATATTAAATAGACCATTCACACTAAAAAATATTTTTTTTATAAACCACTATTTATAAAATATTGTCACATAAAATAAACTCTAAAAAGACAAACATTATTTATTTTTTCTGCTGTTCTCATCATGAATTAATGCTTACGCATGCTATGGTTTCTTGAAGCTATGGATTTCCTCCCTCGACACCTCATGTGTATGTGTTTGAGCTTCTATAAAACAAAATGAGTTTTGTCATATCATGAATATTTAAATTGTATATAAATTATACTTTGTTTCCTTTTTGACAGAGCAAAGGATGATAACAAAATTATGTGGGCGGCATGAATCACAAAAGCACAAAACGAATCTCACACATTTTGTATGGTGGAATGTTTAATTGAAATCCAAACATGGCCCATAAACTCTCCAATCTTGTATTTTATTAAATTCTTTTGCTTGCATAGCCTATATGATTTGATAGGATTTTTAAGGTGAAACGATTCATTATTTTTGTTTTAACAATAAAAACAAATAAATGATTCCTTTCTAGATATTAGATATTTATGGTGAATCAATAATAATACCAATACAGACAAATAAATGATTCCTTTCTAAATATTTATGTAAATCAATAATAAATGTAAGCATTTAATGAGAAATGATTGGGATATGATTGAATAAGTAAAATAAAACAATAGTATTTATTCAAAAATTTGATAAAGATATATTATAATTTAAATGTTGTTAATTTGATCAAAAAAATTTTCTGATGTTAAATGAACATTTTTTAATTATAATTTTTTGTAATCTATTATTTTAATTCATTTTCATGAGTGCAACTTTGAATCTACTTGTCGATCTGATCATTAAAGATTTAAATACCAAGAAATTGTTTGCTTGGTATTTGTAATCTATAGTAGTTAATTAGTGGTGTTTATGAACACCTTTGGGGACTTTACTAAGTAGGGGAATTATCCCTTTGTTAAAATCCTAGACAAACCAATTCAATAGTTGTAAAATAAGGATTGAAGACACCAAAAAACCATGTAGTTTGATTGCTAAGATATGTAAATAAAAGATGCAATTCAATCATGATTTGTTTATTCTATTTGTGATGATGTAATGTGGGTAAGTGCTTTCAATGATAATTCTCAAAAGATGCAATGAATTAGAGTTAGTCCTTATATACAACGCCTTAAAAAACATGTTAATGATTTTCATGGTTTAGTTGGCTCATAATACCTAGTAGGAGGGAGATAGAATGGGCTAATCTTGTATTTGAAACTTGGATTAGTTCCACAACTATAAAATGACCCTAGGATACTTGAAATGGATGAAATAAAGTTCAAGACTAATCTTTAAGGATGTGTACAAATTAGACTAGTTTAGGTTTAGTTTATTTTGCAACTTTGACACTAGAATATATCACTTGTATACTAGTCATTGCATAAAGGACAAATGATCAAATTATGTCAAAAAATGAATGGAAGAAGTGTTGGTTATGTGATTTTTACCATTACAAACACACATGATGTAATTAACACAAAGTACTTGTAAAACAATTTTAGTAAACTTTAAAATGTTATAGAGTAGAGAAAAAAAAATTAAACATTTATTTCTAGGTATGTACCTATTTATAATAATGTGAATACAAGAGAAATAGGTTTAGAATGAAGAAAGAACGCATGTTTATAAGTGAAAATTTCAAATACAGTGACCATACCTATCCGACTATTAATATGTATCAATGGCCATCTCCAAATGATGGGTGTAGTAATCCTTGACAAGTATGAGATAAGACATGGGGAGATGGATAGATTTAGGTATTGGCTATCCAACAGGTTCACTATGACTCTCTTGTATTAGTTGCAAGAAGGAAATATTGACCAAAAACAAACCATAAGCTAATGTTAATATGTAATACAATCTCAACTAAAGATGGACAATCAACAATAAGCGGTCAATCATAAATGGTGGATAGTTGGTGCCTCTAGGGATGGGAATAATTTCATCTTCATGTCTTGATAGACGTAGGTAAACCAAACTAATTTTATTGAATTTATATACTTATGTAAGAAGATAAAGGATAAACCAAATTTATAAAAAGTATTTGATGTAACTAAGAATAAATTATATAGAAAATATGGATTACAATTGCACTTATAACACCTAGTTTCCATTGGTTTTTTGTGTAATGGTATATGAATAGGGAGGATCTAGGAGGTTCTTTGCACCTAACTTTGTATGAATGACATGTACAAATCTACTAGTAACAACATGGTCCATGAAATAAACATTGATTGCATTTTAATTGAGATTTTTTAATCTTTATTATTTCTCATATTGATATATAGTATTGTTGTTTTAGATTCAATGATGTTCCTCTTACTTTGGGAGTGTAAGCCATTGTACCAATGAATTTATAAAATGACGTGTAATCCTATAAACTAGGAGATCGAGTTTAGTGTTTTTTTATGAGATCATCTCCAAGGCTTGTGAGAAATTAGAGACATTTTTAGTCTCTGATTTTGAATCACTTAGTCATTTCCCTAAGGATTAAATCTCTTGTTGTATCCAATTAAAAAAATCTCTAAGTAAATACTCATTCTTGGTCATGAACTTTGAGTTGTTTCTCAATTATACACCCCTTATCTTGAAAGATAATAATTTCAAAAAAATCTAATACCACTTGTTGTGTTACTAAAAAAACACTATAAATGAATGAAGATAAGTATCAAATAATGAATTAGTATGCAAAGATGGAAGATATCTTCTTATTTGAGATGAACTACACCTACAAATATTATTGTAATACAATTTTCTTAACATAATGGTGACTCTTTGAATTGCATTAACAAACTATGTTTGATAGAGATAAGAGATAACATTTTATAGGAATTTTAGAGGACAACTTTGTAGACATGAAAAGAACCTAAAGGCACATACTTGACATAGACAAAGTAAAGGTTTTACATAAAATATGAATAGACAAAGAAGCATCATTTACCAGTTTAATGACAATCAAATTTAAAAATATTCATCAAAATTAAACATCCGTGTACAAATTAGATAGGAAATTGAGTGAAACAGAAACAACAAAGAAAATGCAGATTGTTGGCAAAAATAGAATATGATTATACATTAGGATTTGAGGTACATATATAGAGAAATTTGAACAACTGAATTTCCCATTTGAAGAGAAAAATTGTTAGATATCTTCATTAAAAAATCAACTTTAAAAATCAACATTAAAATTACATATCTTCAATTATTGAACTAGATACCCCTATCTTCTTTATATTTATTTTTTAAATTAAAATTAATTACATAATTATCCATACTCAACCATTATTATTGATCTAAATTAATATATACTCAATTATAAACATTTCATTTACTTATCTTAATTTATACTCAAATAGAACAAATAATCAAAGCCCCCTAATATCATTTTAAATGTTTTAGCATTCATGATAATTGAAAAATAAACTATCCACAACTACTTCCTTGATGTGACCATTAATCAAAACATTGGACTTTCCACCATCTTTGTTATTTAAAAAAAATAAAAACTAGTATATTTTACCTAATATTGTGGGATCACTCAGTAGTAAATGTTTTCCTCACACAATTCAACTAAATTTTAACTGAAATAATTTATTTATTTTTATTGGAAAAAAAGGACTTTATTAACAAAATCAGAATTTACAAACTGTTACATCGACAAGGTCAATACACCAAGAAATTTTCCTGATACAAAGCCATGTCATACAACCACCAGTGAGGTCAATACAGTAGCAACAAATTCTACTGATACAATTTAAAAAACATTCTCTCATACAACAACAACGAATTTTGAAGCTTAATGGCTGTCCATATCTTGTTCCAAAACTCCCATTTTGGAGAAATATGATTCCAACTTGCCTATGTTTATCACTTGATCCCAAAACAGTAGTGAACAAAGCAAAAGCAAAGACAAACAATGTTGTTCCTCCAAATGCACAATGAAGGAAAAGATGCTGGCAAGAAATATGTTTGTTGACCTGAAAGAAGAAGTTGGCCTTTGGCTGTCCATCAAAATGAAAGAACTCCCAAATCCTTCACTGTAACACACCCTCATCAAGAAAGCTGAACAGAAGATTGTAAAACTTCCAGCTTCATAATCTTTATAACCTTTGTTAGAATAAACCTATGAGATTGTCCTCTGGAGCTTGCATCCATGTATCCTGCAAATTGTCTTTAAATGAAACAATTGATGAAAGAGAACAAGGAAAACGAAATATTTGTTTTGCACGACCCTAATAATTGATATTAATAATGATCCTCCCTAAAAATAATTATAAACAAGTGCCACTAGTGGCGAGTACTTGCCTTGTAGTATTTTAATTAGAGATTTGTAGAGTTGGAATAAAATTAAATGTAATTTTTTTTTTAATTGTTGTATTTTAGTTTTGACTTTTGTATTTTGTGTTTTGTTTGATTAATTATAGTTGAAGTTAAATATACTACTAATATAATAAACATATTATATTCTAATTTAATATTAATTATTTATAAATTATATTATATAAACTAAGCAAGTAGATAATATTGTAATATTAATATATTTTAAAATATTGTTATAATTATTAATAATTATATTAATAGTAATAATATAATAATATTAATATTATAATTAACATAGTAGTCAATTAAAAAATGGCAAGCGGGAAAGAGAGCGGAGGGGCGTTTTTGAATTTTGGCGATGGCGAGGGCGATGGATCTAATGTAGAAGATGATGACGATGTCTGCTGGTTGTTTGTGACTTGGGGACGATGGTTGGTTGTGGTGGGTTTGTGCGCTTGGCAAACCCCTGTGGTGCAACTTGCTGCTTTGGGTGCTCATTCTATTTGGTCTCCCTCATTGGGGCCGTCTCTGTCCACTATCCGTTTGTGGCTTGAGGTGTCAGGCTGGTCTTGGCTGCCTTTCTCTGTTTGCGGCTTGGGCTGCCTTGTGAACTGTTCAATGTTGGAGGCTCTTGTTCCTCCTCATTGTTGGTCTTTCTGGTGGGCTTGACGTTTAGCTTTCCTGTGGCTTTCCCTCCCCTTGGCATTTCATGGGATGCACATTGGTGGGGTGCTGTTCTGGCGCATGATGCTGGTTGCTGGTTTTGAACCTGTCGCTGCTCTATTGAGTTTGCCTCTGCAGATTTGCTTGGGAGGACTTCTTTTGTCTTTCCTTTGTTCTCTAGTCGGTCTTTCCCCTTGGAGAAGGTGGTTTATGTCATGGGTGTTCTTTGTTTACTGGCAGAAGAAGTTTTTGTTGTTCTATTGGGCCGCTTTGCCTAAAGTCAGAGTTTCCATGGTTTTTCTCCATGCGCTTGGGTGTTCTGTGTGGGCACGTCTCTATTTCCCTTATTCCCTGTGGGCTTTGGGGAATCCTATTTGCTGAGGCTGGTGGATCTGATGTTCCTACTCTATGCGTGGTGCTGGGTCTGGGTGCGTGGTTTCTCTGGTGTGCTGTTGACACCAGAATTGATGATTTCGGTCTATTTGCTTTGTTGCTCGAAGGTGGGGGATGGTCATGTTGGCCTCCTTCTCATGGGATTGGTGAGGGCTCAGATGTTGTTGTGTTGCTGGTTGCTACTCTGCAATGGTGTTTGGAGGCACATCTTAGGGTTCTCTCCTTGCAATGGTGCCTGGTTGAGCTGGATGGTATGGGCTCAAAGAGTCCTTTGTGGATTGTTGTGGGTTGGCGAGTTGTGGGGGTTCCCCTGGCTTGTGGGTTATCCCCTGTGGTGGATGGAACAATTCCTGTGATTGATGCTGCTATGTGGTTGTCGCTGTTGGGTTTGCTGAAGGGTGCTATGGTAACTTTTTCTTCGGGTGTGGTGGTTTCCTCCTTGTTTCTACAACTTGATCCTCTTGAGGTGGATTCCTCTTCTATCGAGGTGAAGTTGGATGTTGTGGGTCTGGTTGGATGCTTCCTCTCCTGGTTTTCTTTGCTGTTGTCCCTTTTGAGGCGAGATCTACTCCTATGGAGGTGGAGTATTGGGTGGTTGGAGATCTCTAGGGTCGGTGGGAAAATTTTTCATATGATCCTCTCCGTTAGAGGGGAGCTCTCTCCTTTAGAGGCAGAGGTTGAGTTGGCTTCCTAGTTTGGCTGGTGTGTGATGGAGGGCTTGATGTTGTGTTCTATGTTAGGCTCAGGTTGGTTTATCTTGAGTGGAAGGTTTGTTGTAGGTCTACTGTCGTAGACGGTCTATGGCCTTTTGTTTGGAAGGTCTGTTACTGCCCTGCTGCTGCAGGGCATTGATTATATGTATTCGGTTGCTCCTAGTTTTCATGCCAAGAATGGAATTTATGATTGTTGTTGACTTGGACTGCTCTTGGTCCTTGGTGTCTTGTCACTCCTGGTCTTCTATGATCAAGGGTTGGTGGTTATTATTCTGTGTGTTTGCTGTGTTTCTACTGTTGATGGCCTATAGGGCCTTGTTCTAGTTGGTTTGCACCCTTGTCTTGTTGGGGTGGGTGTTGCTGTTGATGGTCTGTAGGGCCTTGCTCTAAGGGATTGCTCCCTTGTTTTGTTGCTCTTCTCATTTTCTTGGTTGTTGGCCTGCATGGCCTTGTTCTAAAGGGACGACACCCTTATTTGCCGCTTTTAATTTCAAAAACATAGTAGTCAATTAAGATAGTTTATTAATATATATAAATATATATGAAAGGAGAACCTACAAAATAAAATAACTTATATTATATTGTATATAAATATATAATATAAATTAATATATTACCTACATAATATAGGTTAACTTATTTACCTACAAATTATTACCTGTAATATAAGATATAAATAGAAATAGTATATTTATATAAACCTACATTAGGTTATATATTATCTTATATATCTATATATTATAGGTTATAATTTTTTTGAAGAAACTATATATATATATATATATAGGTTATTTATATAAATATATATTAATATAAAAAAATCTTATTAATGAAAAGAAGAAGGAGCACATATATAATCAAATTATACCATAAAATATTAAAAATATAGATAAAGATATTAGTTTAATAGAAATAATAATACAATTTTTTTATTTTTTTATTTTAATAGTGTGAATCCAAATCTCTAAAAAATACTTAATTGATTTTTGTAAGATTTTATTTAATAAAAAAATAACAATTACATATATTAAAAAAATCATTCTTAAAAAAATGTCAAAATAGATCACATTTATTTATTTTAGAAAGATTTAATGAAATGATTTTATAAAACAAAAAAATGAAAAATCATTCCTTAAAAAAATGTTTAATTTGCTTTATCCACCAATAACACACAATTTTTTTTTAACCAATCATATGCACAAAAAGTAATTTTTATAATTTATAAAGTTAAATATTTTACAAATTGACTTTACAACATTGAATTTTATTTTAATTTTTGTTTAAATATTGTTTTTGATTGGTTGAAAACTAAACTATTAATAACTAGTTAACTAAAAAAATCCAAAGTCATTACAATAGTACTACTAATAATGATAGATGACTATAAATAATATAATCATTAATAAGAGCATTTAAAATGGATTTGGAACATTGCTTTCGTTCAATAAAATGAGAGCATAATTAATGATGAGAAGCATTGGTTATGTAAATACAAAATTTTAACTTAAAATTTGATATCTATTTATATGTTAAATAATTAATATTATTAAAAAAAAAATTTATTGAATTTTTAGAAGTATAGAAAATTTCATAGTATGATATTGTAAATTAAATTTTCTTAACTTAATTTTGATAGTCATTTACTAATAAAAAATAATTAATAACAATAATTTTTCAACTTTGATTTTCCCATTAGAGAGATCATAAGAGGGATAATAAATTTACAATGAAATTGATGAGTCTCACACTATTAATTAGAAGTCTATGAGAAATATTGAAATAATTTTTAATTAATTGAAGGTTGGAGTAAAGGGAGGATAGTAAGAATATGAGGCTTTAACTGTAAAGAAAGAGGATTTGGTTTTAAGTAAATTAAAATTTATGTGTTCATATTTTTAACATTTTTTTATTTTTTATTTTTATAATAGAATTTATTGTCTTATAATGTTTTAATAATTTCAAATTTCTATTATTATGTCAATTAATTTTTAAAAAAAAAATCTTTTAAAGGAAATTATTTCATTTGATACATATGTATTCTATTCTAATTTAGATCTATTTAACAATTATTTTATCTACTTAAAAATTAATTCAATTTACTTTACTTTACTATTCAAAAATTATTTTATTTTATTTTATTTACACTATTTAGTGAGAATTTTTGTATTATATATAAGGGGGTCACAAAAACATAACCAGTTACATCGAAATGTACAAAAATAAGAGGCCAAGCCTCACATCAGGAGTATCACGATATCTACATATCAAATAGTCCTATACAAAGATACAAGAAGGAAACCAAAAGACTAGTGTAAGATATCATCATGGTTGTCTACCCAAGCAGTCCACCCCATAGATCCCTCCATCCACACAATGTTTTTCTTCTCCTAGATTTGTGCAAGCATAAGGATTTGGTCCTTTTTGGAGTTTTTGTTTTTCTTAACCTCCTAGTTAAGCTTCTTGCAAGTCCTCTTGAACATCTACAGGTTATCCATATTCTCCCTCCAATCATATCCATCCTTCATCCCAAAGATGAAGAAAGTGGCATATCCCGTCTTCAGGAACCTTTTGAGCTTTTCCTTATCAATCAGCATAGTAGTATGAACTTGCAAGAAGATTTTAAAATATGTGACTTTTCGAAAAGACTCAGTAAGAACTCTGGGGTTGTTTTGATACCTTTCCTCATTTCTACATTTCCAAATCTGCCATAAAATATTAGAAGAGAGAATGTTCCAAAACATATTAGTATCTTTTTTTAGCCCATCAATATGCCCAGTAATAATTTCAAGAATATTAATATTCATAGGATAAGTGATACCAAACATATGCCAAATTTCCTTAGCAAAAATACAGTCAAAGAGAATGTGTCTACCAGACTCAGGTAGTCTGCACAAGTTACAATAATCAGCTACAGAGTTATCTTTTCTAATTGGCAGTCTATCAAGAACCAACAGCCATTTAAAACATTTTATCTTAGGCTCAATAGGGCCTTTCCACAATATATCAAAATATTTCTTCCAAGAGCAGATGTCAAGGGTGGAGTAGCAAACATAATTGACATAGTCAATGATGGCATCGTTATATCCAATCACATTGTAGATGTTTTTAGCTTTGATTTTGGATATAATGGTCCCATCGAGCCATTTATAGTTTAAATATCTATGAGAGTCCATATGACAAGTAGTAGGTAAGTCCTTGGTAGCTTTAAGAATCATATTATAAGTTTTCTTCTGGGAGGCCGGGATATCAAAATTGCTTCTAAGATCATCCCAACTGATTATCCTATCATGCTCAAAGAGGTCAGCCAATTGAGAAATGCCCATATTAGACCAGTACCTAGCAGAGCAGCCTTGGGAGAGGGTGAGGGGTTTGCCAGATGAGTGCAAGTTCCACTAGATGGACCTTTCACCATATAGCTAATTATCATCATGGAAGGCCTTGTTAGTAATATATTTCCTGACATGATTCCAAGTTTTCCATATGGATCTAAAGACAACAGATCCTTGTACAACAATAGGAAAGTTGCCAATAATCAGATCATTAAAAGGAAAATTCTTCCAAGATTTTTCATTTTTGGGGAATCCTCTTTATATATTGTTCATAACAAGGATTTTCCATGGATCATTACCATCCATAGAGTGAAAAATCCACTTGGCGGCAAGGGAAATCCTATGGAGTTTAAGATCCTTCAAGCCCAAGCCCCCGAGGAGCTTATCAGTATGGCACCAATCCCATTTAACAACATGCATCTTTCTATTTCCTTTACCATCAGACCAGAGAAAGTTTATGACGGCCTTTTGTATTTCCAAGATTTGGTAATTACTGAACATCCAAGCTAAGGAATAGTAGATATTGTAGGAAGAAAGAATTTTTTGGCAGACTTGAACTCTACCAGCCAAGGATAAAGATCTGTTGTGCCACTTATCCAACTTCTTAGTGATTTTATCTTTAACCCAAGACCACATATCCTTAAGGGAGGGTTCAATAGAAAAAGGCATGCCCAGATATCTCACAATTTTATGTGGACCTCCCCATTGAAAATCATAGTTTTTAAACCAGTCAGGGGGCTGCTCATTCCATCCAAGACATATAGATTTGGAGTGGGATAAACGAGCACCAGAAATAGTGCAAAAAAAACTGAGTTTGTTTTGCAGAGCTTCAAAGTTTTCAGCAATGGCTTCAAAGAAAATAGCAGTATCATCTGCAAATTGGTAGTTTATAAGCTCTTCATTATTAGGGAGAGATATGCCCCTGACAACAGGGGAGATTGAGTTATCTCTAAGAATGTAATACAGGTCATTAGAGGCAATAACAAAGAGGGTAGGGGCCAAGGGGCAACCTTGCCTGATGGATCTACCAAGGGGGAAGGAGTCTAAAAGGGAGCCATTAACATCAATTTGGGAAAAAGCATCATTGGGCAACATATTAACATAATTGCATAAAACACTAGGAAATCCAAAAGCCTCAAGCATCATGGAGATAAAACTCCATTCCACCCTGTCATAGGCCTTTTCGAAATCCAGAAGAAACATAGCAGAATTTTGCTGAGAGTAATTGGCCCAATTCATGGCTTCCCAGCTGGTGATTAGATTCTCAAGAATATACCTTCCTTTAATGAAACCAGTTTGGGTAGAATTATTTTTAATTATAGTTATTTTATTTACATAAGTAAAACTATTTAGTAAATCTTTAGGTATTTTATTTACTTAAAACACTTATTTTATTTTAACTATTTAAGAATTATTTATTTTACTTCAGTCATTTTTATTTATTTTAATAGTCATATTATTTACTTAAGAGTTATTTTACTTTATTATATGTGTTGCATGTGTTTTAGTTTTTATATACACCTTTATAACACAATAAGTTAATACATGGATTAATAGCCAACATGATACCACCACTTAATTTGCAATTTATAATTTATTTAATAAAATATTTTGAACACATTATTTTTATCAATTTTTTTTTTTTGATTGGTGAAAAAGGTTTATTTTATTGAATTTAAAAGAAGATTACAATAGATTCTCCTGGTTCTCACTAGAATAAGAAACATAAGAAGAGCTCCACCCCAAAACAACAGACACCATAGAGTTACATTTAAAGCCAGGGCTTCTAAATCACAAACTTTTAACAAAACTATAACTTTGCTCCACCACTTGGCTTTTCTTTGGTCTGAGACCGAAGGACCATAGCAAAGCTTTTCCTTTTTGCTAACTTTTCTCCCCTTGACGGTTTGCCAACCATCCTCCACCCTTGCAGCCACCTTCTGCCAGCCCCTTCCCTTCATTGCAAACTCATCATTCATCATTTCAGCCTCCTCGATCTGCCTATCTTCTGAAACTTCATGTCGCTTCCATGCATCGTCTTCCACCGGTTGCACATTCTGCCCTTCCTCCTCTCCACTACTAACCCCTTTTTCTTTCCTCTTCAAAGAGCCTGATTTCTCCCTACATTCCGGGGTTTTAGCTCCATGATGAGTTACCGTTGCTTTTCCTTCACACCTTTTTTCTTTTACAACATCTTTCAAGCTAGGCATCTCAACCAAACCTGATCCCCCCTCCAGATCTATTCCTCTATTTGACTGTGGTAGAATAGATTTTCCCACAGCCTCCAGAGTCACCTTATTTTACTGTTTCACACTACTGTCTTGCTTTTCAACAACATAATGCTTTCTTGAGGCATCCTTCCACCAAGTAGCTGGTTTGGCCCATCTAGGTTTTGCACAGTTCATAGCTATATGGCTAGTTTGGAAACACCTCCTGCAGCGGAATGGTACCCCTTCATAGTCCAATGGCTGTACCCAACATCCTTTGGAAGTTTCAATTGAGATCTCTTCAGGAAGTGACTTTGATACTTCCATCTCCACCAAAATCCGGGCATACGTGGAGTGCAAAAGATTTGAAGAGCCCTCATCAATCATCAAAAATTCTCCTAAAGAGTTTCCAATGGCCTCCAAACAAGACTCAAACCAAAAATGGAGAGGCAAGTTTGGGAGTCTTACCCACAGAGGGACTTTATCAAAAGTCTATGTTGCAGGGTTAAAAGCCTGATGCCAGGGCTTCAAGGAAAGAGCATATTTCTCCTCCTAGCTCTAGAAGAAATCACACAAAATTTTGTTTCTATCAGCCACAGATTCAAACACTACTGTGAAAAAACCTCTGGCAGCAGGATAGATTTGGATACAGCCATCTACTATGGGTTCCCAGTGTTCAACTATCCAATGATGTAAATCACATAAGCTGGACCAAAAACCCCTGAACCTTCCAATCACTCCTAAATTCGAAAAAACTTGAACATTATGAAAAACTTCCTTTTCTATCTCTTCCTGCAGAGAAATCGTGGGTTTCTGTGACTTTACCTCTACAAAATCTCCCCTATTGCTTGAAGCTGAGTCACCCCGTGCGCCTTTGTCTCAGCATTGGTTTTCCCTGTTGCTTGGTGTTTAGGCATCCCAGATGCTTTCCCACTCTCGCCCCGTCGTTTCCCTGCCTCCTCCCTGGAAAACACCTCCACTCCGTAGCCCCCTCCACCATCTCTTACCCCTGGGCAGCGATTTTTTGACTGGGCTGAGCCCCCAATAACATTTATGTAGCTCTCTATGAACAAAGCCGTTGCAGCCCTAGCGCGCGGCTCAAACGGCTTCATTACTCCGAAACCTAGAGGTCAATTCTTTAAATCCATGTTTTGATACCATGTTGGAAGCGTTTAATTAAGTATTTTAATGTTTAATATTAAGGTTTGGGCCTTAGTTGTTGGCACTATAGGCAAGAAGCCCCACCAGTTCACCAAGGAGCCTCCCCTTAATACGAGGGTAAACAACAAACTCCATTGTTGATGCGGTAGAGAGCAACTCGGCGAGGTTTGAACCTTGGTTGTTGGCTCTACAGGAAAGAAGCCCCACCATTGCACCAAAGGGTCGCCCCCTTATCAATTTATTTTACCATTGAATATATTTTAATTTATAATTTATATATAGTTTATTTATTAATAATAAAAATTGAACACAATATTTTATCAATTTATTTTATTGTTGAATGTATTTTGAATTGATTGTAAATATTTGGCATAGGGGTTGACATAATTTTTATTTTTTTTGCCTAGGATAGCTTGTTTTAGCATGCTCTTGGTTTAAAGGATCTTAATCCATAAGGTTGTTCATGTTTTTTCAATTAAGCATGGGGAAATCTTGCTCATAAAATTTGCATCTAGTGTTTTGGTATGGATCAACTTGGGCATGGTTGTTCAACTCTAAGAAAATCATAGTTGTCATAATTATGTTCACTTAATTGTGTGATTCTATTATCGTTATACTCAAAGGGGGTTTCAACTTGTTTGATTAACTCATCAAACTAGGGGTCCATGATTGTTTTTATGGTTAGGTTTTATTTCATTTGTGGGGGATCCCACATAAGTGGGTTACAATTGCATTCACAAAGAAAAATTGCTTGGACGCTCCAAAAAGAATTGGGTTTTTTGGGGTTCGTTCAAAGGGGGTGTTTGAGTGAACCCAAAATTAGGTTCACTCAAACACCCCCTTTTGAGCGAACCCCTTTTTGATTGCATGTTCGAGCAAACCCCGAAACGACGATATTTTATTAATAAAATAAGAGAATGGAAAAAAGGGGGATTCTAGCGAACCCCCCTTTTAGGGAACCCCTCTTCACTCAAAGGGGTGTAGGGGGGTTTGCTAAAACCCCCCTTTTTTCCCTTCTCTCCCTCCATGTGCAAGTTTTTGCAAAATTTTGTCTTTTGAAGGTCAGGTTGAAGATGAAAATGGAATCAACTTCATAGACCCAACTAAAGGATTATAGTCCTCGAAACAAGCTATCCATCAAATATAATTTTAATATATTTTGGTTTCATTATGTATTTTTTTAGTTTCATTAAACATAGGTTTTTCACAAAAAATCAAATTCTCTATTCTACACATGTGGAAAAATAGTAGATTATCAATTTTTTTTTTGAAAAATATGTAAGTGCTAAGTGTTGATGTCCTTGATCCAACAAAAATTTTTTTTTTTGATACATACAAAAAAAAGTTGTGTTATACGGTCCACCTATGTCTAAATTGTAATTGGTTTGATTTTAAAAATTAATTAAGAAAAAAATATTCAATAAAAAACTATGAAACCAAATGAAGGTGCTAGATATTGTAGTTACAAATCTAAATTAGAAAATATAATTTTATCCTTCATACAAAAAAAAGTTATGTGTTATACGGTGAACATCACTCTTTAAAAATGATGCTTATTGTTAAAATTAGTTTTAGAAGGAGATGAAAAAAGAAATGCAATTTGATTTCAAAAATTAAAAAATATATATATTTAGAATCTACAACAAAATGTCACAAATCACTAGTTTGCATCATCTTCAAATTCCTCATGGTTTAGTAGCTATAAGTGCCTGAAAGTGAAGGTTTAGTTAAAAAAGTTTAGTTCAATGTCAAGTTTGGCCAAAAAGTGTAACCCACTATTGTGGGATCACCCTTGTTTATGATTTTAAGTTTTACATGGATCTTACCCAAGAGGATAGAAGAAAAAATTGACACATCATCCTACCTAGTTAAGTGATATTGTTTAGATTGTGAGCCCACCAATCTACTTGGAATTAATTGTAAATAGTATTGGCCTATTAATCTCAAGGCACTAATCATTTTTTATTCTAAAGATTAGCTAAAGGAATGAGAGAAGAGTATACATAACCTACTATTCTATTTCTAAAGTTATATGGTGAGTGACTTCCTAGGGCTAACTACTTACTAGTGCATCATAAATTACAAACAAATAATTGATTTTATAGCTAGGCTTACACAATTATCAACTAGGAATTCCTTAATATACTTGAAGATACGTGAGGCTCAAGTTCATGACATGAGCGTGTTTTCTAATGGCTTGGTTCAACAGGGTAACCGCCTTCTCCTTCATTGGAAAAACCATAATATGGATGTTATCTTTACTTGAAATAATAAATCCTCCTTGGAAATTTTATAGCCCACTAGAGCATGGGCTTAGTTAATTCTTAATGATTGAATTCAAGCCACCTCAACCCTAAGAAAATGAAAAATAGAAAGGAGCACTTACTTTTTATTTCCAAGATCACATGAATGCATGAGGAAAGAACATAACAAGCTCCTTGGGATATGTAAGTGAAGAGACTACTTTTGATCCTTAAGGTCACACTAAGGTACAAGAGGATAACATAAATGGTCAAATCATAATGAAAAAAATATAATGAGATCAATTTTGATCCTAAAGATCATTATTATTTTAATGTGATTATATTTTTAGAAGGAATAATTGAAAACTATCTACTAGATATTACATCCACTTTCAATTTTAAAATGCAAGTCTTGGTAGTCAAGAGTTAAGATGTAGTCATATTATGTAGGATTCAACTTAGCTGAAAATTAATAATCATCTAGCATCAACATGATCATTATTGGTTACAACATGTAGTACTCCACCTCATGCTCTGTATGGGGTCATAAGTAAAATTTAGAGGAAATAGTCAAGGAGGGAATAACTTGTAATGAATTTAGTTTTGATAAGGATATCTACTAGTCCATCTATATCTTCATTTGCCTCTACAACCCAATCATTCCAATCAAATCAACTTAGCTATGAAGGATGTTTTTGAAGGAATACAAGTGAAGAACCATAATCAAAAGTATGAATTTGAGGAGTACAAACATGTTATTGATAGTGGGGCTACCAATTTTAACCATTTTTAGAATTTCCATGATTCTCTTAGCACTACCACCTTCACAAGTCTATTCAAGAAAGAGTCCAAACAAATACACTATACTTCTTTGGAGAGAGTCCAAGCTCTTCTTTCTCTATCCTTCATGCCTATGTTTTCCTTCACTTCCAGAAAATTATTTTGTTCTCTTAGTGACCTTAAGTTTGATGGGCACAATTTTTTCCTTTCCCACGCATTGTTATTATCTTAATTTTAGGGACTCTATCTTCACCCGCCACCATGACTTTCACGATCTGATCTATTCTCTTCAATTTTTTTAATCAATTAGATTAAAAAAATTCAAAATTAATATTTTTTTTCAAAAATATAAATAATCTTTTCTAATTTATTATCAAATAATTTTTTAATAAATAATTAAGAAAATTTGATTATCTAAAGACAAGTACTAATAAATAATTTTTTATATTCTTATTAATTTTTTTTATGCTCTTATAAAAATATAATGATAATACTCTCCTATCATTTCATAAAATTATATTTGTTTATTTTCATATTTTAATTAATTGATATACATTAATATTTAAATCAAATTATTATAAAGTTAGCTTTTACCAAGATAATCATTTAAATCTAAAATATTTAAATATATATTAACTATTCTTAGATAAACTTCATAATGTTCTGGCAAAATAAGGAATGATAGAGAGAATATAGAATCATGGGTATAATACCTATTTTTTCTCCTTCATTTTCATACCATCATAATAAAAGTTAAAATATAGTATTCAATGAAATTGTTAATAATCAATTTATAAAATAATATTAATAAAGCTCATCTTTATTTTAGAAAATTAAATATTTCTTTAAAAAAATTAACTTCTATTTTATCATAAAATACAATAATAATTAATTAACAATTTAAAAAATTAAAAATTAAAAACTAATTAATTATTTTGTTTGCAAGTACTAAAAAGCTTGATAATAATATGAGTAACTTTCACTCAACTAAATCAATTAATTAATTACTAAGAAATGAATACTTACTAAAATGAAATGATGTTTCTCTATCTTCTATTCAAAGAAGAATATTTACTAACATGTTCAATTTTTTTATATTTTAAAATTTCAATTTATAAAATATTATGTAAAATAAAATTTGAAGTTTGTTTAAAATTATATTTTAATGAAAAAAATCTTATAAATTTTCTAATAAAAATATTGTATATAAAATGTGAAATAATTAATAGAATAAAAGTAAAAGTAAGTTATATGCACTGTGCTTGTCAGTGAGTGAATCAATTTTTTATTGGTTGTCATGTTCCTGCATTATTTACTGTCTCAATTAAAGCTTTATACGTGAAAACATTCAGTAGTTTGTTCAACAAATAGATCGTATCAACTAATTGATTAGAGAGATTCAAGCTTGCGTATAGTTTGGAGAATATAATATTTCAAATTTCAATCACTTAGGAAATAAAGATGACATGTGCTATTCAATGATTTTGTCCAAGTGCAGCAAGACAGATTGGAATTATTTGTCTGGCCTGAAATTATATGCCAGAATAATTACAGGAGGAAAACTTAAATGTACAGGAACTTTTGTCTTTTCATAGTGCATAGAAATTCATCATATAACTGTTTAATGATTGGGATCTCCGTCTGGTATCGATTGATAAGTTCAAAGTTTGTACATATTGTTTATGTTTATATTACTTTTTGAGATAACGATATATATATATATTTTCTACATTTGATTCTATCTTATTTTTAATCATATGTATTTTTATATATATCACATTTATTACGTCTATTATTCTCTGTTCATATTCAAACATTAATTATCTTTCTATATGTTATTGTTTTCATGTCTCGGGTCAATTCATGTGGGTTAGAAATTGACTAATGTCCATTTCACTAGTCATAATGAGCTGGCTGAACACATGTTTCATGATTTATTGTTGTCCATGCTTTTAAAGGCATTCAATTGCATTGATTTGGAACATCTAAAAACATTGAATATCATTTGTGTTTAAAATGAGTATTTAAGGAATGCTTCAATTGGAATGCCTAATAATAAATTAATATTGCATCAAATCATCCTAAAGCATTTTCATTCTTGAAGCTTGTTGTCCTTAAGTATGTTCATGACCCTAAAGCTACTCTAATCAAGGGGGTTGACCTAGGAGAACACTGTCCTTGCAATCCAATGATTTACTCTAGGTGTTTATAAATGCAACCAATCCTTAACACTAAGAGAAGTGGGAGAATTGTCAAAATAGAAAGAAGAATTGTGCAACCAATACGATCAAGTCTATGTGTTATATGATAGATCTATTGACACACAAGTGATCTATAAGTGTGGATCAATTTGTGTAAAAGGAAAAACTTGTGATATCTTAGAGAAAGTTTTCTAGGTAGAGGAAATAATTTTAATAGACAACTCAATTTTAGTGTCAAATTTTGAGTCTTCTTCCATATTTGTTCATCGTGCTAAGTGCCCTCACCCATTGCATTTAATTTCCTAAATTATATTTCTTACTAATTAATTACCATTCCCACATATCATTTACTAATTTATATTAATTTAAATGTTAAGAGTTGTATGCATTTACTTTGATTATACTAGATTAATATACTCTTATATGATCTAGTCTTTTTTCTTTTTACATCTTGTTTATAGATCTTTTCTTCATTGCATTCTTGTGCTTCATTATTTAAGATTCATTATTATAGAGTTTAATGTGCTTGTTTACATATCCTATCTTTCACCCACACTACCCATCCTTGCATTAGATTTAGAGTTTACATTTTACATGTTTGATCTAATTTAAGATTGATTTAAATTATCTCATTTTCATTTTTTTTTTTTTCACTTATTAAGATTTTACACTTTTATTGTAGATGAAACCTATTACTTATTTATATTTGGATAGAGCTCTAGTTTTCCATCATGGACTCTCATGATACTTTATCTTTATAATTTATCCAAGTTTCCTTTAGTAATTTTGGAATGTTATACAATTTATGACGTCCTTGACTCACTTATCACATTCTATCACAAATAGAATCGCCTTGTCCACGAAAGCATTATATCACCAAACACGAATATTTTCTTCATTTAGGGATTTAATTATTTGTTTCCCTCTCATGCTAGATACCTTAAATCGTTCCTCCATGATCATCACATGTTGCATATTTTTTCAATGAAGGGTGATAGTAGTGTGTTTCATTCTATGTATACACTTCCTTTTAGGAACCTTTCCTTTACACGATCTATTTCAATATCATATTTTACGGAGGATATATATGATATATATTCAAGTACCTTCTATTACTATGGATGATAGACCATGTGATGAAGGCTATCTAATGATATTATTAAAATGTATGGTTTCAGTCTTTGTATTTGTCATGATGATCATACTACATTTATGACATTTGGGTGATTCTATAATAGTATGCCTCATTTGTGGGACATTCTAATTATCAACTAAAATTACTTTTTTCTTAATCTTTGACTTAATCCTCAAGGGGTTCCATCTAAGGGGGTTTGATTGAAAAGTGTTTTATCAAATCCCCTTAGATGGAAACCTCATAGACTTTAATCAATACCTTAATATAATCTCCTTTGCATTTGCCAAAATGCTAACAAAATTTAAATTTTGATTCACCTTTTGGGGGATCAAATGAAGTCATTTGGAAATGTCATTTTGTAAGTATGTATTACTTTGTATTAGTTTCCCAATTATTATAATATGTATTATAATTTTTAATATTATATATATTTTAATAGTATATATTTTAATTTTATAATGAATACAAGTCTATTATGAAAAAATAATGACCCCTATTCAAGAGAGTAGGAAAAATAATAAACATTGTTAAACAATAAAAAGATGCAATACATTCTACATGGATGTCATTGTTTTAATTAAAAAAAATAAATAATTTCAATATAAATTCTTTGAAAATGTATTATGAAAAATATCAGTCTCAATTTTTTTAGTATTAATTCAAAAATTAAAAATGAAAGAACTATTTAATAAAAATAAAACCAAAAAATATCC
The DNA here is from genome assembly GCA_007258455.2 of Sequoia sempervirens. NCBI lineage: Eukaryota > Viridiplantae > Streptophyta > Pinopsida > Cupressales > Cupressaceae > Sequoia > Sequoia sempervirens. The sequence continues at coordinate 324,101 of VDFB02137872.1, forward strand.
ATGCACTAGAGATTGTAGGGAATGATCTAGTTCCAAGAAATTATGAAAATATTTTATTTGTAGTAAATACTATACAATATAGAAAATTTTACTCAATTAAAAAATAATAGAAAAAACAATAGAAAAATAAGACAAATAATTCTTGAAAATTTCAAATAATTACATCTTGAATCTACATAGAAAATACCACAACTCATTACTTTATATCATCCTTAAATTATTGGTTGTTCATTCAATATATCATTCAATATAATGACACATAAGAAAATGGTAAATAATGTTGATTTTGAGTGTCCCACTTAAGAAAAAAGTGGGACATAATATTGTGCTATTGCCCATCTCATACTAAGCCTAATTCTATTATTATTTTTCATACCTTAATTATACCTTAATGATACATAAGAATATTTTTAATGCACAAAACTGCCTCATCCAATGTCTCACTTAAAAGGAGTTAGGTTCACTATTGCAACCAATACTTCATGATAGAGCACAAAATTCTTTTACAATCCATTAGTTAACATTTTCAAAATGCTAGTATATAATATGTTGATGTTGTTAGTGAAAGGAGGAAGAGGTGTAGAATACACTTCTACACTAATCTATGAAAGTAGGTATGTACAAAAATTAGATTAATTTTTTTTTTTATAATTTATAAAGTTAAAAATCTTACATCTTAATTTTAATAAATTAATATTAATAAATAAATAAATAAATAATTTCTTTCTATAGTCAAATAATATTTTAATAACTAATTAGGAAAAATTGATTGCATTAATACCCTCTAAAGGCATGTAATTTTTTTTTTATGTTCTTATTCAAAAAAAATTTATGCTCTTATAAAAGTATAATGATAATACTCTCCTATCATTTTATAAAATTATATTTGTTTATTTTCTTATTGTAAATCAAATTATTATAAAGTTAACTTTTATCAAAAATAAAATAAAAATTAGCTAGTCTTAGAATATAAACTTAATGGTGTTCCCATAAAATTAGGGATGATATAGAGAATATAAGATCATGGATATATAATAGTCACTTTTTTGTTTGATCTTCATACCATCATAATAAAAGTTAAAATATAATATCCAATGAGATAGTTAATAATTAATTTATAAAATAATATTAATAAAACTCATCTTTATTTTGGAAAAATAAATATTTCTTTAAAAAAATTTAACTTCTAATTTGTTAAAAAAAACAAAATAATTAATTAATAATTTTGATTGCAAGTACTAAAAAGAGTGATAATATAATAAGTCTTTAAAAAGAGTGATAATTTAATATTTAATTAGTGAATTAGATATGAGGAATGAATACTCAATAAAATGAAATGATGTTTCTCCATCTTCTCTTCAAAAAAAATCATTAGAAATGTGTAAATACAACATATTTTTTTTATATTTTAAAATTTCAATTTATAAAATATTATATAAAATAAAATTTGATATATATATATATATATATATATATTTTCTAATAAAAATATTGTATAAAAAATATGAAATAATTAATAGAATAAGAGTTAAAATAAGTACATTCTCACTCAATTTTTTATTGGTTGTCATGTTCCCGCATTATTCACTGTCTCAATTAAAGCTTTATATGTGAAAACATTCAGTAGTTTGTTCAACAAATGCATGTAACAACTAATTGATTAGAGATTACAACTCACGCATCTTTCAACCACTTAAAATAAATAAATATGGCATGTGCTATGCAATGATTTTGTCCAGATTGGAATTATTTGTCTTGCCTGGAATTATATGCCACAATAATTACAGGAGGAAAATTAAATGTATAAGAACTGCTGTCTTTTCATAGTGTTCAGAAATTCATCCTATAACTGTTTAATGATTGGGATCTCCGTCTGCTATCACTTGATAAGTTCAAAGTTTTTACATATTGTTTATGTTTATATCACTTTTTGAGATAATGATTTAATGTATATATATTGATAAATGATATATTTTATGTTAGGTTAAATTTTATATTTATATATATTGATAAATGATATATTTTATGTTAGGTTAAATTATTTATATATATATAGTTCATTTTTATTTATATATTTTCTACATTTGATTCTATCTTATTTTTAATCATATGTATTTTTATATATATCACATTTATTATGTCTATTATTTTCTTCTTATATCTAAATATTCATTATCTTTCTATATCTTATTATTTTCATGTCTTGAATCAATTAATGAAGGTGAGAGATTGATCATGTCCATTTCACTAGTCATAATGACCTGACTAAACACAAGCTTCATGATTTATTGTTGTCTGTGCATTTAAAGACATTCAATTGCATTCATTTGGAACATCTAAAACTTTGAATATCATTTGCATTTAAGAAATGAGTATTTAAGGAATGCTTCAATTGGAATGCCTAAAAATAAATTAATATTACATTCACATGCTTGAAGCTTGTTGTCCTTGAGTATTTTCATGATCTTAAAGCTGCTCTAATCAAGGGGTTTAAGCTAAAAGAATATTGTCCTTGCAATCCAATAATCTACCCTAGGTGTTTGTAAATGCTGCCAATCCTTAACACTAAGAGAAGTGAGAGAATTGTCAAAATAGAAAGAAGAATTGTGCAACCAACATGATCAAATCCATGTGTTATAGGATAAATCCATGGACACACAAGTGATCTATAAGTGTGGACTCAATTTGTCTAAAAAAAATATTGTGATAGTTTAGAGAAAATTTTCTAGGTAGAGGAATTATTTTTAATAGACAACTTAATTTTAATGCCAAATTTCGAGTCTTCTTCCATAGTTGTTCATACAGCTAATGCCCTAACCCATTACATTTAATTTCCTAAATTATAATTTTTACTTATTAATTACCATTCCCACATATATCATTTACTAATCTAGATTAATTTATGTTAGAGTTGTATGGATTTACTTTGATTATACTAGATTAATCTTAAGGAAAGTTATGTTTCCTTTACATTTTGGTCAAACTTATCTACTCTTATATGATCTAGTTTTTTACATTTTGTTTCTAGATCTAATCCTCACTGTGTTCATGTGCTTCATTGATTAATCATTATTATGGGGTTGAGTGTGCTTGTTTCATATTTGCCATGATGATCATACTACACCTATGACATTTGAGTGATCCTATAATAGTATGCTCCACTTGTGGGACATCTTAATTCTTAACTAATTTTTTTAAAAAAAAAAAAATCTATGACTTAATCCTGGAGGGTTTCCATCCAAAGGGGTTTGATTGAAAGGTATTTTATCAAATCCCCTTGGATGGAAACCTCCTAGACTTAAAGATCAATCCCTTAATAGAACCTCCTTTGCACTTGTCAAAATGCTAACAAAATAATTATTTTGATTCATCTTTTGCGGGATCAAATGAAGTCATTTGGAAATGAAATTTTGTAAGTATGTATTCTTTTGTGTTAGTTTCCCAATTATTATAATATGTATTATAATTTTCATATTATAATGTACATTTTTTAATTAGATTGGTTACTGGTTCTAAGATTCTTGATTGGAGGGGTTATGATCATTGGTCAATTAAACTTTCTATAACCTCTTTTACAGTTCCCAAGAATCCTCCTTTTAAGTTTTAGCTTATGTGGCTTCGAGAGTCTTCTTTGCATGATCTTATGGCCTAGTGATGGCATGATGGAAGCCCTAGTTATGGTACAACTATGTACACCTTTGTTAAGAAGCTTCAATATGTCAAATTTCACCTTAAGAGATGGAATAGCTTGAGTTTTGGCAACCTTAAGGTTATGAAGATGAATGCTCAGACATGCCTTCATGTGATTACTTGTCAAATTCAGGACTTTGGCTTCTCGGATACTTTAGGTCAAGTGGAATCCCAGGCTGTGAGAGTAGTGGAGGAGTGGGAGATCTAGGAGGAGATTTTTTGGAAGAAAAAGACTTGGATTGATTGGATTAAGGGGACATGAATATTGCTTTCTTCCATTATTTTGTGCAGGATCATCGCAATAAAAGTTTTATCTCCTCTCTGGTCAACATAGATAGGATCCACATATCTTCTCTGTAGGCTTTGTCTCGTGATGCTAGACAGTTTTATTCTACTCTTTTTTCTAAGGATTCACCCCCTACAGAAGATGAGGAGAATTTGATCCTTGCTTGCATTTCCTCCTTGATCTCCAAGGAGATGAATGATTTCCTCACCCATCTGATTTCTTTGCCTGAATTGGAAGAGGTTGTTTTTGGGATGAATAAAGGTAAATCTCCAGGTCTGGATGGTTTTCTCGTTGAATCTTTTTAGGAATTTTGCGATATTATAAGTTTGGATTTGTTGGAGGTTTCCTAGGAATCTCTTCGTAGTGAGCCTTAAACTCTACTTTTTTGGTTCTCATTCCTAAAAAGGAAGGTGCAGATCAACTCAAATTCTTTAGATCTATTTCTCTTTGTAATGTGGTGTACAAAATTATTACTAAATTGATTGTAGAGAGGCTCAAAGTTTGTATTTCTTTTGTGATCTCTGAGGAACAAGGGGGTTTTGTAGTTGGTAGACAGATCCTGGATGGGGTGGTGGTTGCCTCTAAAGGCATTCACTCTATGTTGACTTCTAAGGAGAAGTCTATATTCATCAAGTTGGATATGGCCCAAGCTTATGATAGAGTTAAGTGGCAATTTTTGCAAAGAATTCTCTTAGGCTTTGGTTTTAGTCTAGATTGGGTCAGTTGGACATGAGTTGTGTTACCTCTTTCTCTTTTTTTGTTATTATGAATGGGGAACCTTCTGAGCTTTTTGGGGCTTCTATGGGCCTTTGTCAAGGATATCCTCTCTACCCTTATCCATTTATTATTATGGTTGAGGGTTTAGGTAGATTTCTTAAGTCGTGGGTTTCCTAAGGAAAGATCCAAGGTTGGTGTTGGGGCAATGGGTTGCCACAACTCTCCCATCTTCAGTTTGTGGATGACACTTCTCTTATGGGGAGGGCTTGCCTTTAGGAGGTTGTTTCTTTTAGGAAGGCTTTTGATATTTACCTTGTTGCTTCAGGTCAGAAAGTCAATGAGAACAAGTTGTCTATCTTCTTTTTTAATACTCCTCAAGCTATTCAACAACGGATTGCTAATATTTTGAGGTTTCAAATTGGGTCTCTTCCCTTTTTCTATCTGGGAATACCTCTTACTGTTGGTAGGCAGCCCAGGTCCTCTTGGAAAAAAATTACTTGATAAGATGCACATTAAGGTCACTCATTGTACCCATCATTGGCTTTCTATTGCTGTAAGAGTGACTCTTTTGATGTCTGTTATCTAGGCTCTCCGTATTTACAAGTGTTTTGTTCAGGTGGCTCCTTTTTATTTCTTGAGGGAATTTGATGCTCTTTGATGGAAATTTCTTTGGTGTGGTAACTTGCAGTTGGCTAAGTGGAGTCTTGTTAAGTTGGAAATTGTGTGTAGGCCACAGAAAGAGGAGGCCCTCAACTTATGTTCTGTTGTTTTGAATGGGAAAGCTCTTGTAGCCAAGTTATATTGGTGTTGGTGTACTAGTTAGCAACAACTTTGGGCCTGTATTCTCACCCAAAAGTATCTTAAGGATGTTAACACATTTGATGTTCCTTGTTTCCCTTTAGAAGGAAGGGGATCTATGATTTGGCATACTCTGAAATTGGGGGCTTAGTTGGTTAAGAAGGGTATTTTTTGTATCTTTCATATGGGTTCTCAGGATCTTTTTTGGTGGGATTTCTTGGGATGGTCATCCTCCTATTCTTTCTACTTACCCTCACCTCCAGCCTCTTTATGACCATTTTATTGTTGTAGGTTGGAATACAATTGAGCATTGTAAGACTATTTAGAATATTGGACTGGCTACTAGTCTTATATGGAAGCACTCCTCAAATTGGCCACCAGGAGGGCCAAAGGAGGATAGGAAAGAGTTGGCTCAAATTATTGCATCATGTGAATGCAATTCCATGGAGGGGTGGGATGTCTTGTCTTGGAGTAACTGTTGTCAATCAGATTGCACTCGAACACTTGAATGATTAAATTCAACAATCTGTTGAAACATGGGAACTATCTTCAGGCTGTGGGTATTCCTATGGTGAAGATAGACCTCCATATTCTAGGATGGTTCCTATATGATTATCTGATTATAGACTTGAAACTTTGATGGGAAAAGGGAAAAAACTTAGTCTAATGAAGGAAGAATTTTGTTTTCACAACTTAAAGATATGGATATACTTGAGACACAATTTATGACCTGCAACTAAGATTGTTTCTTTGTGTACATGCATTCATGAATGTTGACAGAAATTTAAAGGTTCTGATATCAAACACTTTAAATTTGCATCCAAAACATTCACAAAACAAAACACCTGAATCTAAGAAGGATAATATTTAACTTGCAATGACAAAAGAAGGAACGCTATGCAAATGATAGTCCAAGATAACTTGTAAAGATTGCTGCATAATCTATTAAATTCTGAAAGTTGAGTTACATGATAATTCACGTTGTAGAATGCAAAGGTTGAAAAATAAGAACTAGAGGAAAAATACTAAATTTTTCCAATATATACAAAAGGCATGCACAAAGCAGCCAGTAATAGAATTGATTGAGAATTGAAGTGAAAAATTGCATCTCCAATGTGAAATCTGAGTAGAAGCAAAAAAACCCTTAAAAGAAAAGCTCAACCACATGTGTAAACAAGTGAACTCAAGCTCAAAGTCGAGATCAACTCATATTTGACCCATAGGGCACTCAAACTGAACTGGAAATCTTTGAAAAAGTGGGCCAAAAGATGCAAAAAATTATCTTATTTTTATCAACTCGCCCATGCGTATCACACTCGAACAACTCCATCATTAACTCCTCCTTTAATATGCATGACCAACAGGACCTCAAAACCCATTGTAGTTTGACTAAAAGTCAAAGAAAAAATTGAACTAAACCTCCTCAGTTACATGCATGTGATCTCTAGTTCAACTTCAAAAGAAACTCAAGCAGATTTCTATTCTCAAAACTCCGCATGTCATAAGTGAAGGTGGACAATTTGAATGATATCAAAGTAACCAATAAATAATTACTTTAATATTGATGATGTCATTGCCTTATTATTTGTATCAACATTATGAATATTAAAGCAATTATTATTTTATGCTTTAATACCATTTACAATATATAATTTTCACTTGACATGGGAGACCCAAAAAAATAAATAAAAAATGCTAAGTATAGCATTAGACACAATAATAAGGTGGTGCAAATACATGGCAAAGACATAGTGCATGGACATTGATCTTTCTATAAAAAAAATCATAAATTTTTTAAGGCGTAGATACTAAGACATATTACCCAGGCAAATGCATGGACATTGATTTTTTGAAAATTATAAACAATGAGACAAAATACCCTATCATCGAATTAGCGTATTTGGTCAAAACTATCGAACCCTAAAATCATTTCACTTTCAAACCTTGATTCTTCTGGAAGCTCTTTGCACCTAGCCGCCATTGTGGAAAACTTGGCTTGAACTGCACCATCCTTCTATTATCTTTTGGTGATTTTCCTAAAGGAAACTGTAGAGAAATGCATGGTAAGTCATTTTTTTGGGCATTTTTCTAATGCGAGTTTTTATATAGGCTTCTACAGCCATGGCTGTGACACACTTTGTGATGTTTATTTTATGCATCTATTCCTTTGTCAATTTTAATGATCTTTTTGAGAGATTCTAAGAGATAAAATCGTGGTACATGCCTCTTTGTCACATAACTGGTATTTGAAATTCATTTCAGAAACATTTTCTGGCCTTTTAAGCCGCAACACCCTTACATTTTTTTGATGTCTTTTGTCTCCTTTCTTCCTTTGTTGACAAAACTTGCGAGCTTGGAAGTATTTCTCTATTTTCACTTAGGTTCCTCCATATCAAGTCATGGGTTTCAATATATCACGGTATACATGAAGGTTTTGTTGGTGTCTCTGAAACTTCTCCATTCTATGTTGTTTCTTATATAAGCTAGAAACCCTGTTTCATATATTTTCGAAGAAGCAATGGAAACTGATATCACAGTTTTACCTTTTTAGGCCATGGCTTCCATCTTCCTTGCAGCCCTTGGGAATACTTGAATACCGCTGATGAATTTGACATGAACATACTAACCTAGAAAACAAGGATAATATCTCTCTTCCATTGTTTTATCTAACTGTTACTTTGTATAGGTTACCATCACCGTGTATGAACCATTGTGACTTTCACCTAAGAATAATTCCATCTTCCGTTGACTGTGTTGTTCTCATGACTGTGACTGTCATTTGATAAAATATTAAAATTGAAAGTTGGTTATCCTTTAATTTGAATGGTGAATGTTGACTGTTGATTTTAGGCCCTCTTGTAAATAACACAGCTGCCAATTGCTCTCCATACCTATACAGATATGACTCCTAGATAATGTTTTCTTTTACTCACAACGATGTGCTTGAGAAAAGCATAAACTATTTCTCAAATCATTTAGCTTTTGATTTTCCTCTTTGCATTTGTGACTGTATTTTTGGTCACTGTCTTCATACAAATTGCTGCTTCCTTAATGCATAGGCATTAGAACCTTCAATACCAACCCTCTACATTACTTAACAATGTGAACCTCTTCATTAATATCCATGCCTTTTGACCGTCCTTAATGCATATAATTGCTCCTTTGACATTGGAGTATAGTGAGTCTTCCTTGTTGTCCTTTCTTTTCAACTATTATACATGATGGTTGCCCTACACTTATGATGATAATAGTCTTTGTTTTGAACATGGCTTCTAGATTTTTCTTTTATTATTTAGATCTGTTGCTTCCTATGGTAATCTATGAATGAACTATAGCATCAATGTATGTATTTTTTGATATGAACAACAAAAATGATGATGATGGTACAATTGAAAAATGATATGAAAACATGATGTAAAATCAATGGCACATAAGAATATGTATGCAATCATGGATTTCCTGAACATTTGATTTCTTATTCCACTTTTATTAGCTTTGTAGTAGCAGTTTCATTGTGGTCACTTAATTCTTTTATGATCAAATCTGCCATTGTTTATGAGTTGGGCTCGACCCTTATGGGAGCCACATTTCACACCACTCATAAGCATATTTGTCGATTGGAATGATGATTATACATTTACCTTTCTATGATGAATGCAATTCAGCTCCACCTGTTTTGAGCTATAGCTAAAAATAGGTAAGAATTTGGTGACTTATGTGGAGTGTTTTCCTGCTAAACACCATATACTAGTATATTACTTATCCATTGGACATGGAGTCCATTTTTTTGCTTTGCCTTGACTCAGAAAATTGTAACTTAGCTACAAACCACACAAATTGAAAGAAACTACTGCAACTTTGTTGAAGATAGAGTTTGGAAAACACGTGCAACAACAACACTTTATTGAAAACACTACAAAACTGAAATGAAATGTGCCATGGGGCACTTTATTGAAAGCAAAAACTGAAATTGAAACTACTCTATCCTACACTACCCAGTAGTGGTAGTGATCAAACATAACCATTCACTGGTTGTGAGAAATAGTTTCCCTTATGTAATGACAAAGAATGTGCTTTATGTTTGTAAACTGTCCAACAGTGATGGATGAAAAATAAATGCTTAGTGCATTGATTAAACACCTCTTCAATCATGAAAACTACCTCCCTTTCTGTATTAGACAAGAGATGCATGTAGCTATTTTGGATATGGTAAGCAACTTGCATTGATGCCTTTTGATATTGAATCTCATGCTCCCAAGCAGGTAATTCAAATGGTAACTCCTCTTGATTGCCCACCAAGTGTGCCAAGTGTGCCAAGTGTTTAATAGGACATCCCCTTGTCGGGACACTCAACTTGTAACCTTCAACCCCTTGTTGATCTCTGAAGACTTCATCTTTTCCTTGAAAATATGTTGATTGGAGGTAATATGCAGGTTGTTCATTGGCTGCTATAGTATGATCTTCTTGAAAGATTTGTTTATTATTTTTTATAGGAGGATCAATTGTTCTTTCTTTCATCTCTTTAATGAAAATAGAGTCCTGTTTCTTTGCATCATCTATAATAGTCTCTAAAAAGAAACCATTAATATTTTCAATGGTTGGATCTTCTTGACTAAGGAGCTAATATCCCTATTGGATTATTGAAAAAAAGTCTTCAAATTGTTGTTCCTTATGTTCTTTTTCCATGATAGAATACAAATCCTCCTCAAAAAAATGGGGTAGCTCATCAAATAAGTTCATAGGCTGCAAGGCATTATCTTCTAGAACTTTTTCAATAACTTCCCGGACTTTAATGAACTGATCACATGCTTCTCTTTCATATGATACTAGCTCACGATGTATGTTAGAACAAAAACCTTCTATGATGCCTGAAAACATGTTCTCATCTAACTCATAACTTTGTATTAAATCCAAATGAGTTTTTATCATTTAGCTGTTGCATACCAGACATAGGTGCTATTATGCATGTGATATCCTCATTATCACCAACAAAATGAGGAAGTTCATCAAACAAGTCAGGAAGATTCCGAGAACCACTTTCTACATAAACTTCATGTAGATCATTTTCTTCAACCTCCAAAATAGGACTGACCTTTTGTTGTTTTATATGGATTGAGGCTTGAATCTCATCTTGAGCCAACATTATATCATGTTCTGCAATAGCTTCTAGTTGTTTCAAATCAACTGGTAAATCAGGTATCCGCATGCTCTCTTCAGCTTGCTCAATAAAACCAGGTAGTTGGTCAAACAAATAAACCGATTGTTCCTCCTCATGTAATGCCTTTTAATATGAAACTTGGGAATTCTCTATCTGCAAGTGGAGATCATTAACTAGTAATTCCCGCATTTTGCTTTCAACCATCTTATAAACAACATCAAAGAATTTTTCAAATGAAACAAAATCTAAGGGGTTCAACATTGAATTTGATTCAACATTGTATTCACATGTGCTATTGTTATTTTGAGCTAGGAACACAGTGCAAACAACTTCCTGCTCCTCTTTTTCATTCCTCCAACTTGGAACCTTGATTGAGTGAGACTCTACAATTTCTTCCTCTTTTTGATCTTGAATTAGTACACAAGGAATATCCTTACTAAGGTTTGGCATTTTATAGTTAGGATGCTTGGTCCAGGAAAGCTGCCATAACTATTCAATACCTTGATTACCTAGTTCAGGGTCTTGATATGACTGAAACTGAGGATTAATGGATTGGTTTGACAGATCTTGTTCATTCATGAGATTTTGTAGGGGCCGATCTTTGACATCAGTATGAATATTATCCCTATAACTTGGAATGTCAAAACTAAAGGACTTACTTGGAGACTGAATGGAAACCTTGGAAATGTCTTTCTCTGTTGGTTGATGCTTTATGCAAGAAACTGATTGGGCTTCCATCTTCAGTGCTTGGGCAACCAATATTCTTATTTTCCCTTCCTTTGTAGCAATATCTTTTTCATACTGTCTCCTCTATATCAACGAGTCTTGCTCATAGAGATAGGCCTGATAGGCCATCTCTTCCTATTGCTGATTGTACTCTTGCTACCTCTTGAACTCTTCTATTTGTTTTGCGATGTCTAACAAAATTTCCTTCATGTTATTCATGTTATTATTCATATCATCAACCTATTGGAGTTGATTGTGGACATATGGATGTTGATCTGAAGGCTGAGCAGGGGTGGGTGGGAGGTAAGCATGTTGAGCACGCTGATAGGTTGTTGTTGCATGGCTATTTGGGATAAAAACAACATGATTGGCCTGAAATGGTTGATAGGGTGATTGGTTGACAGGATTTTCATAGTATGGGGGTGGGTATACATGTTGACTATGAGAACCCAACATCTTTACTCATATAATTAGTTGGAAATCAGAAATAAAGCTTGTGTTTGAAACATACCAGCACCGGGTCTTGTTGAAACTAGTAAATATGTTCAGAGTCGCCAGGTATAAATTTGTACCTTTGAAAGGAAAAAATACGCTACTATATATACCAGGACAATAGCTTGAAACTCTTAAATTCTCACTCTAAACTATAATTCAGAGTCCCACCGGGCATGCCAAAAACTGTTGTCAATCAGATTGCACCCGAATGCTTGAATGATTAAATTCAACAATCTATTGAAACATGGGAACTATCTTCAAGCTGTGGGTATTCCTACAGCAAAGGTAAACCTCTAGATTCTAGGCTGGTTCCTATATGATTATCTGATTATAGACTTCAAACTTTGATGGGAAAAGGAAAAAAACTTAATCTAATGCAAAACTAGAAAAGCTGAACTCTGGTGATGCACCTATTTGATTTAAAGAAAATAGATTAACTCACAACTAATTCATAATGAAGCTTACTTTCACAACTCAGATTGAATAATTTAATTGCATTAATGATTCACAGAAAAGCCTGATAATTCATTCTTTATGAAGGAAGAATTTATTTTCACAACTTAAAGATATGGATATACTTGAGACACAATTTATGACCTGCAACTAAGATTGTTTGTTCGTGTACATGCATTCATGAACGTTGAAAGAAATTTAAAGGTTTTGATATCAAACACATTAAATTTGCATCCAAAACATTTACTAAACAAAACACCTGAATCTAAGGATAATATTTAACTTACAATGACAAAATGAGGAACACTCTGCAAATGATAGTCCAAGATAACTTGTAAAGACTGCTACATAATTTATTAAATTTTGAAAGCTGAGTTACATGATAATTCACTTTGCAGAATGCAAAGTTTGAAAAACAAGAACTAGAGAAAAATACAAACTTTTTCCAATATATACAAAAAGCATGCACAAAGCAACTAGTAATGGAACTGAATGAGAACTGAAGTGAAAAACTACATCTCCAACGTGAAATCCGAACAGAAGCAAAATCCCTTGAAAAGGAAAGCTCAAAATTATGTGAAAACAAGTGAACTCAGGCTAAAAGTCGAGATCAACTCATAGTTGATCCATGGGGCACTTGAATTGAACTGGAAATCTTTGAAAAAGTAGGCCAAAAGATGCAAAAATAATCTTGTTTTTATCAACTCGCCCATGCATATCACACTCGAACAACTCCATCATTAACTCCTTTAATATTCATGACTAATAGGACCTCAAAACCCATTGTAGTTTGACTAAAAGTCAAAGAAAAAATTGAACTGAGCCTCCTCAGTTACACGCATGTGATCTCTAGTTCAACTTCAAAAGAAATTCAAGAAAATTTCTATTCTCAAAACTCCACATGTCATAAGTGAAGGTGGACAATTTGAATGATATCAAAGTAACCAATAAATAATTACTTTAATATTAATGATGTCATTGCCTTATTATTCATATTAGCATTATGAATATTAAAGCAATTATTATTTTATGCTTTACTGCCATTTACAATATATAATTTTCACTTGACATGGGAGACCCAAAAAATAAAAATAAAAATGCTAAGTATAGCATTAGACACAATAATAGGTGGCACAAATACATGGCAAAGACATAGTGCATGGACATTGATTTTTCTTTAAAAAAAAATCATAAATTTTTTAAGGTGTAGATACTAAGACATATTACCTAGGCAAATGCATGGACATTGATTTTTTGAAAATTATAAACAATGAGACAAAATGCCCTATCATTGAATTAAGGTATTTGGTCAAAACTACCGAACCCTAGAATCATTTCACTTTCAAACCTTGATTCTTCTGGAAGCTCTCTGCACCTGGCCGCCATTATGGAAAACTTGGCTCGAACTGTAGCATCCTTCTACTATCTTTTGGTGATTTTCCTAAAGGAAACTGCAGAGAAATGCATGGTAAGTCATTTTTTTGGGCATTTTTCTATGATGCGAGTTTTTATATAGGCTTCTACAGCTGCGGCTGTGACACACTTTGTGATGTTTATTTTATTCATCTGTTCCTCTATCAATTCTACTGATCTTTTCGAGAGATTCTAAGAGATAAAATCATGGTACATGCCTCTCTGTCACATATCTGGGATTTGAAATTCATTTCAGAAAAAAAATTAGGCTTTTTAAGCTGCAACACCCTTACATTTTTTTGATGTCTTTTGTCTCCTTTCTTCCTCTATTGACAAAACTTGTGAGCTTGGAAGTATTTCTCTATTTTCACTTGGGTTCCTCCATGATCAACTTGTGGGTTTCAATAAATCAGAGTATACATGATGGTTTTGTTGGTGTCTCCAAAACTAGCAAAATTTTGAAATTTTCTCCATTCTATGTTGTTTCTTATATAAGCTAGAAACCCAGTTTCATATATTCTTGGAAGAAGCAATGGAAACCGATATCGCAGTTTTACCTTTTTAGGCCATGGCTTCCATCTTCCTCGCAACCCTTGGGCATACTTGAATACTGCTGATGAATTTGACATGAACATACTAACCTAGAAAACAAGGATAATATCCCTCTTCCACTGTTTTATCTAACTGTTGTTCTGTACAGGTTACCATCATCATGTATGAACCATTGTGACTTTTGCCTAAGAATAATGCCATCTTCCATTGACTGTGCTATTCTCATGACTGTGACTGTCATTTGATAAAATATTAAAATTGAAAGTTGGTTCTTTAATTTGAATGGTGAATGTTGACTTTTGATTTTAGGCCCTCTTGTAAATAACACGACTGCCAATTGTTCTCCATACCTATACATATATGACTCCTAGATAATGTTTTCTTTTACTCACAATGATGTGCTTGAGAAAAGCATAAATTGTTTCTCAAATAATTTAGCTTTTGATTTTCCTCTTTGCATTTGTGACTGTATTTTTGGTCACTGTCTTCATACAAATTGCTGCTTCCTTAATGCATAGGCATTAGAACCTTCAATACCAACCCTCTACATTACTTAACAATGTGAACCTCTTCATTAATATCCATGCCTTTTGATTGTCCTTAATTCATATAATTGCCCCTTTGACATTGGAGTATAGTGAGTCTTCCTTATTGTCCTTTCTTTTTGACTGTTATACATGATGGCTGCCCCACACTTACGATGATAATAGTCTTTGTTATGAACATGGCTTATGGATTTTGCTTTTATTATTCAGATCTGTTGCTCCCTATGGTAATCTATGAATGAACTATAGCATCAATGTATGCATTTTTTGATATGAATAGCAGAAATGGTGATGATGATACAATTGAAAATTGATATGAAAACATAATGTAAAATCAATGGCACATAAGAATATGTATGCAATCATGGCTTTCCTGAATATCTGATTTCTTATTCCACTTTTATCAGCTTTGTAGCAGTAGTTTCATTGTGGTCACTTAATTATTTTATGATAGAATATGTCATTGTTTATGAACTGGGCTCAACCCTTGTGGGAGCCACATTTCACACCACTCATAAGCATATCTGTCAATTAGAATGATGATTATACCTATACCTTTATGTGATGAATGCAATTCAGCTCCACCTGTTTTGAGCTGTAGCTAAAAATAGGTAACAGTAACAATGATTTATCTGGTAAGTACTTTATTTTAGCGGGTTATGGAGAGTTGGTTAGGTAGATGTTTGGGGACACTGAGGTTCCTTTAGGAAGCACGTGTGGAAAAAAAATTCTTGGCCCAAGTGCAATTTTTTTATTTGGTTGGTGGTCCAGAATCATTGTATTACTTGGGATAACTTGTGCAAGCGAGGGTTCTAGGGTCCCTCAATGTGTGTTTTATGATGTAATAGTGAGGAGAGTGTCTCTCATCTCTTCTTCCAATGTTCCTTCTCTAGGAAGCTTTGGCATCTTTGGTGGGGTGTGTGGAACTAGGCTTGTTGGCATGTCTCTTCTTTGGTTGACTTATTTGCCTAGTGGGGGAAGACCCTTGTTAAGACTTATTTTCTTCAAGTTACTTGGGCTCTTGGATTGACCTTTATTATCTGGCATAGCTGGTTGGAGAGGAATTGTAGGATTTTTCATGATGTAAAGTTGGTTGTCCAAAATTTGTAGTGGAAAATTCTTCATTCTTTTGGATAAACTATTTCAAATAAGTGTGACTTGGCTAAGGGTGTGGATCTAAGAGATGTTTCCTGTTGCAATTGTCTCAACCTTTCTCTTTAGAGGGGTGCTACTCAAGCTTCCAGCTAGATCATGATAAATAGATGTTGACATTCTCTTTAGAAGATAAATAGGGAGGGACGTTGGTGTCCTCCTCCTTAAGGTGTGTTGAAAATCAATATAGATGGTTCTTCTCTGGGAAATCCTGGTCATGTTGGTATTGGGGGTGTTGGTAGGAATAGTTTTGGGACTGTTGAGTTTATCTTTTCTATTTACAAGGGTCGATATACTAACAATGTGATGGAGGCTCTTGCCATTTTATATGTTGTGGAGCATGGTTGTGCTCTTGGGTGGAGACAAATCATTTATGAATTTGATTCTCAGGTGGTGGTGACTTTGCTGAAGAGGCAACCATTAGAAGATGTTAGTTGGTATTTGGCTGTAATGATAAAACAAATTCTTAATTTGTGTGCTTCCTTGGAATATGTTACTTTCTGTCACATTCCTAAAGAATGGAATGGGGTTGCAAATTGTTTGTCCAAATGGGCTTATGATCATTTGCAAATTTGGAACATTGTGGAAAGGGGTCAATTACCCCTAGATTTGTCACAAAATTTGGACCACTTATTGGAGATTGATAGGGGTGTGTAATGCCTTTGCTTTACACCCTTTTGTTTTGGCCTAGAGGGATTTAATTTTCGAACATAATTGTATTCCAACCATCTTTTCTGGATTTATCCCATTCGTCCCTCGCAAGTCTCTACCAGTCTATACATACATTAAACATTTAAGAATATGGATTTAAGTAGTAATAGCAAGTTTGAATCTTGTAAGGGTAATGGTAGGTATATCTTATATTTGAAGCATAGTTAAGGGTTTTCTACATATTGGGAGTATGATGTAATCCCATATGTTGTAAAGTCACTTGTAAACCAAAAAATTAGGTGGCTTGACATTGTGTATTGCTTTATTTTGCTTTGAATAAATTTTTACCCCTCTTTTAATTTTAAAAAATGTAATACACTCTACATGGATGTCATTTTTTTAATAGAAAATAAAAAATGATTTCAATATAGATTCTTTGAAATGTATTATGAAAAACATTGGTCTCAGATTTTTTAGCATTAATTTAAAAATTAATAATAAATGAATTATTTAAGAAAAAAATACCAAAAAATATCCATGTACTAGACATTGAGGTAGTGAGCTAGTTTCAAGAAATCAAGGAAATATTTTAAATATTTGTAGTAAAAACTATATGATATAGAAAATTTTACTCAATTAAAAAATAATATAAAAAATATGAGAAAAATGAGACAAATGATTCTTGAAAAAATCAAATAATTACATCTTGAGTCTACATAGAAAATACCACAACTCATTAGTTTATATCATCCTTAGATGATTGGTTGTTCATTAAATATATCATTTGATATAGTGACACACATTATAAAATGGTAAATAATGTTGATTTTGATTGTCCCACTTAAGAAAAAATAGTGGGACACAATATTGTGTTATTGCCCATCTCATACTAAGCCTAATTCTATTCATATAATTATACCACCAAATTATCATATGTCTAGACATACAAACAAGGGGTATAATACAAATGATCAATTTAACAATAACCCCACCAATTTATATCTCTTTAAAATTTGGTTTGTTTATTGATGATACATAAGAATATTTTTAATGCACAAATTGCCTCATCTGATGCCTCACTTAAGGAGTTAGGTTCACTATTGCAACCAATACTTCATGATAGAGCACACAATTCTTTTACAATACATTAGTAAACATTTTCAAATATGATTAGATGCTAGTATATAATATGTTGATGTTGTTAGTGAAAGGGGGAAGAGGTGTGGAAGACACTTCTACACTAATCTATGACATTAGGTGTGTGTATGAATAATGTGATTGCATAAGAAAATAATACAACACACCAATGAAACATTATAT